>JAZGTK010000397.1:0-79370 GCA_036877625.1 Ambastaia sidthimunki
AGGCTTTCGAGCCTATACAGCTTGGAGTAAGACAACATGCATAAAGAGGATGATGTGGTCAAAATACTCATTTGCCTAATAATTCTGCACTCCCTGTATATTTCATCTTCCAGCTGCTACAGGAATACTATATTCATGGTTTTTGGAAAATGAAGCCTGCCCTTACTATCTCAAAGTCATCACATGGACAAATGGAGATACACAAACCTCAAACTCTTGGTGGTTCCAGGAGATGATGTTAACACTGCCCAGCTCACGGTCCACGCTGAAGGAGCGCATCTCTGCCTCAAGAGCATCTCTCAGTTCCTCTCTGGTCCTCAAATTCCAGATCAGATTAGAGCGAGCATGATCTATCTGAAACCTGAAGATGAAGAGGAAAAGAACATCAAGTGAAATAGTTCCACCTCACAGAACTGATCATGAACATGTGCAGGTCATAGTTCAAAACACAAGAAAAAGTATACTGTATTAAATATTATGCTTTCTGCTTAAAGAAATAAAGATAAATTTAACTTAAATTTTTTACCTTGTGTTTGTCAAAATAATCAGATTTACTAACATGATTTTAGTTATCATAACAAAAAATCTTATTAAAATCTTATTAATAGTAATAGTCCAAAATATGCATTTTCTTATGCAAAATATTTTTTTATTTGCCTTTTTTGTGAAATGTGATCTACACATGTTTGAAAGATTCACCCAATGATTAAACTCAACTATGACAATAGCGTCTAAAAGTCAATAATGTAAAATACAATTTACTTGTAGTAGAAAAGCTCAACTATGACAATAGCGTCTAAAAGTCAATAATGTAAAATACAATTTACTTGTAGTAGAAAAGCTCCCAGTTGGCCTCGATCTTTATTCGCTGCCGTCTCTTCCTTAGAATTACAGGTTTTTGGTTTGCATTCTACATTAAATTAAAACATAGTATGAATGACCAGGCACTCTGTGTCAATCAGAACACATTCTGCAGAGTCTAAATACTCCACATATTTGTTGGTTAATGATGAGTTTACATGAAAACTACAGCTATGATGGAGAACAATGCTGATATTACCAGCATGTGAAACTAAGAACATATACAACAACATTATGTCAATAATGTATAATGTTATATGAGAGGTTACAATTGTTAGTTCATACAATCAACAGACAAATAAATATACAACATAAATAGTTGGCAAAAAATATGGCAGCTTCATTCCCTATAAATGTACCTGCTTAAATGAAAGTTATTCTGGAAATAAACACACATACCCACACACAAAATGTCTAGATGTGTAACACTAAAAACACAAATGAAAACCCAAAATATATGATACCAAATGACTGACAATGAGAAAGGGAGGGTCTAAAAGTGGGAGAGGTTCCTGATTGGATAATACTACTCACCAGGTTATTCCTGTCCTGCTGCATTGATTGACAGCAGGAAACCACAATAAGGGGCCGGTGGGAGGGGAATGGGCAGAGATAAGAGGGGTTATTGGTCCTGAGGTCAACCAATCACATGTCATTTCAATAAGTATGATGAATTTTTAAAAATGTTTTTGTTTTAAACGAGCGGGCTTATGGTGAGAAGTGCGTGGATTTGCGTGATTGGAGGCTCAAGAGCAAAGAAATGAACACATTACCCGTGTTCTCAAAACCTAAGCTGTGCCTTTATCTACTTATACAAACTTGATAGTTCCAGTCCTATATGCTGATTGGTCAACACAGTAATACAGTGGTCCACTCTTGTATGAATCTGTTCACTTTAGCTACTGTATATATTGCTACACAGTACCCATTTAAGTGTTATTTAACTGCTGTTTTTTAATAAACAGTAAAAATACAGAAAAGGCACAGTGATAGTCTGGGAACCTGAGTTGGCTCAGATGATTAAAGTTATTCAGTGTAAGGGGAACTGGAAATTAAGCAAGCCATAAATTAGTGAACAAAACTAGACCAATTACAAATCTGGAGCATGATAATTCAAAGGAGCTTTGTGCTCATACAAAATAGACATTCCACAAAATTTTCAAATAAAATTAATCTCTGCAATTAGACAGAAAAAGTCTGCGAGATCAAACGTGAAAAAACTAAAATTGCCCTATGAAGAAAGAAGTGTGATGTTAATACGGCTGGTGCTTATAAAAGTCGCTCATATACCAAAGCCAAAAGCCCAGCCTTCAGTGCAGCCAAAACAGCTCTGGTAACATTGTGCAGTACTGTTCACCACCACCAGGGAAACACAAAGTTGTTCACCACCACCAGCGAAAACACAAAGCAGAGGAAACAAAATCAAGGTCTGTATTCACTTACCTCTTTCTGAGCAATGCCCATTTTGTCTCTCCAGTGCATGAGCACTATGTCGGCCTTCTCTTTGGCGAACTTCTCAACCTCTTTAGCAGCTTTACCCGCTATACGCTGCCACTCCGGGACTTTATTTCTCCCAAACTGGTCCTGGAAAAAAATTCAGTTTTATGCATTTGTGTTATTTTCATGGTATTATATTATTCCAAAATAGAATGTGTAAGAGTACAGCTCTGCATACAAGACAGGAAGTCTTTTCATACCGTAGCAATTTGGACATTATCACGTATATGCATCCTGTCAACATCCTTCTCTGGCACTGGGTCTGAGCTGTCCAAATATGCCAAAAGACCGGTGGGCTAAAGGTCAGCAACAGAGAAAGAGTCATATTAGGGCTAGTGAACTCCAGTCCTGGAGGTCCTGTGTCGTGCAGAGTTTAGTTCCAACCCTAATCAAACACTCCAGAAGTAGCTAATCAAGCTCTTCATGATTTCTTCAGGACTTACTGGCAATTAATGTTTGATTAAGGCTGGAGCTAAACTCTGGACTGGAATTCATATCATCCAATCATTTAAGTCTTTCTACAAAGTAATATGCACTCATCAAGAGTATTCATGCAAGAACAGTAAAATAGGCAGCTCACCAGTATTCTCTTGAGTAAGTTCAAGGCAATGGAATTTTCTGCGGTCCACAGACCCACTAGGTGACGACTCAACTGTCTGTATGACACAAAAAACAGAGAGGTTAGTATCTGACTAAGGGATAGATTAAAACTACTTTGCTGAAGAACAGTTGGAGAAAGAGGGTGTGTGTCACCTGTTGGTCAGCATCCTCTGATCAGAGCTGATGGTGAACATGGAGGTGTGGAGGTGTCTGGGTAAAGCTCCTTCACTCAGGGCCAGTTCCTGCATCTTAGTGGCTATTTCCTTATCTCCTTCCTGAAAGATGACATCACTGGTCAAACACATATGCTACGAAAACAGTGCATCATAGAAACTGTAGATCTTACCTCAATGATGGCCTTCATGATCAGACCTGCCCCTTTAACAATGGCCATAGAGGGATGCTGCAGAGAGAGATAAACAGAGAGAAATAACTTATTACTACTTCATTTACAAGTTACAGCCTGAATAAACATATCAAGAGATGTGGCTTTAGAGAGAACTGTGAAGGGAGGGTGAGATCTTATGCTTTTGAAGCTTGCTTAATATTGTAAGCTTCTCCGAAACTGCCTACTCTACCTTTAAGTAACCTTTTATTGATTTTGATATTTTATTGTCCATTCATGAATTATTAATATATCTTGGCAACGGTTAAAGTAAAAACGTAATACTATATTATTAGAAACATGAGATGTGATTCTGTGCCACACTGATTTCAAATTATCAGATAAATGTCATTATTTAACCTCTGACCTGGAAGAGTTTGAAGAGAGTCCGTCCATTAGACGCCACCATCTCCAGCAACATGTCAAACTGTTGACCCTCAGTTGTCTCGCTGTAGGGGGCGCAGAGGGCAAAGGTCAAGAAGTCCAGCAGCGAGCTGATCACTAAGGCTCCTGTGCCGTGGTCCTGAGGAACAAGAACAAACAAACTCATTAAAAATGATTCACTCACCTTTGAATACTCATTCATCCACATAATACCTACAACACACGGATGCTCATGGGAGACGTACCACATTACTGATGAATTTCTCCAGGAGGTTCTCCAGAAACTTCTTGGAGGAGAGGAGAGAGGCCTTGTTTAGTTGCTCCTGACGCAGGTCATAATCATCATGCATTGGCTGAAACAGCAACACAGCCATAACTTTAAACATGTATTATAAAGAGAGATACAGGGGTCAGTTATATGTGATTGCGTAACTGAGTTACTTACACACATCAAAGCACAGAGCATGTCTATAGCTGCATGCGTTACACCATTGTTGTTTCTCTTAAGTGCTTTGACAGTTTTTACACCCAGCTTCTCCCTAAACCTAGAAGACAGCCATAAAACAATTATCAACAATAAAAGACCCTATGAGAAGTAAATCATTGTCAATCACATATAACAATAAATTAATTCAATCATAGTTTTTGCATGAATGATAAGGAGAGATACATTACAACTAGGACTGGGCAATGTAAGGGCAGGAAGTAAATATTGACGTTTATTATGTATTAGTAATTGAGTAATATAAATAAAAATGTGAGGTTTAATATTTGCATGATACTATATAAATACAGAACAATTTCTGAATGTATAGATAGCGGAGAGGAACACAACTATTGGACCTTCATACATCTCAGTGACCCAAAGAAGAAAAAAATCTGATACAACACACAGAAACAGTAAAAGAAAGAGGAAAGAAGGTAGAAAGAAGGGGCACTGAGATATATGGACTAATAGCTACATTGTGTGTTCGAGTCCACCAATAGGAACAGACCTTAAAACACATTGATTTTATTAAAACCCACAGACGTGACACTGAAAATATACACAAAATAAAAACTGAGTGTGGAAAAACATGACAATGAAGACGAATGTAAAAGTATGAAACAGGAAGGAAGTGGCGCATGATAAACCGATAACAGTCTATCGGGTTTGCCAAAAAATTATCAGTCTTTTAACAATGCTGTTTTTTTATACATCAATTTTATATCAACAAGTAAGTTTTAAATCTGATTTTAAGGATCAAGCTTTGATTTTCTGAATGACCCAAAATGTTTTGGCAAAGTGTGTGTCAAGCAGAACACAGATCTTCTGCATTAGTTAAATTATATTAAAACAGCCAATTTGTTCTACAAATACAGGAAATCTCTGCAGAAAGGCTTTGAGCCACACTGTGCTGGGAAGGAGTCTGGTAAAACTAGATTATTATACTTTGGCAGCTGTGTGAAAGCCTGGAATCCTGCTTTGGAGGCTACCAGACGTCTGATAGCCTGAAAATGAGCCTCCAGCTCAGAGTTGGGCCCTGGGAGCTCAGCATCTTGAAATAAGAGCGCTAGGATGGCATTGTTGATCAGTTTCTCTTTGTTCTCTGAGAACAGACCCTACAAACACAAAATACATTAGCAAATAAACGCTTATACGATTACATTGAAATAATCAACTTCACTCACATATAACAAAAGTGCATATCAATACAATATGTTAGAGGTTATTAAAGAGTAGGCGGTACTTACATCTTGAGTGACGGCATGTAATACTCCACTGTAAGATATGTTGGCATTAAATCTGAACACTGCATCAGCAAAATTACAATCTACGAAAAAAAACATTAAAATAGTCCATAAATCAAAATGCAATCACACATCTGTGTGTGTATGTGTGTGTGTGTATGTGTGAGAGGGAGAGAGAGAGAGAGAGAGAGAGAGAGAGTGATTAACATACTAGGTGGGGCAGCGAGGAATCTAAGGTGTAAGCTCTCCACCTCCTCATCCACGGGCATGCTGAGCAGACCCCACCTCTGCCCTCTCCGAGTGGGAGCCATTTTAACACACACATCCCTGTTCCCAGACGCTCTCACGCTGTCCAGAAGACTCGCCAGCAGAGAATCCCTGGAGAAACACGGAGCATGATGGTTTTAACCTTCTGCTGTGCTAAAATCAACAGCAGTTTGTTTGTGGAGGTAGTACCTTTCTGTGGAGCAGTACTTTCTGATCTGTCCTCGAATAAACTCTATTGTAAACACTTGAGGATTGTCTGCATCACAGATCAGTGCGAACACCTGCGAAAAAGCACAACACAGCTCAAAACATTTGTGACAATCAGCACATGCTTGTTAAGTATTTTATATACGCTACTACAAACATTTTAAATCCCTTTTAAAACATCCGACATATTTTTGAGGGAAACAGGATGTACAAAATGCTAATCGTAAGTTTACTGGATCGCCAAAGTGGGCATAACATGTCGGAATTGATTTGAAATAGTACAAGGTTTGTGACGTCAACCAAAAAGTAATTTCAGAGGCTGGTCAAATTATTGTAGTTTAATAAAAGATTATGAAGGCAAACTTCTAATGAATTATGCATTACAAAAGTAAAAAGGGTCAGTGTTGACATTAAAATCTGAAAAAGTGTTGTGTTAAATTATTAAAAAACAAAGCATAGCTTCATTCTGTTTTAAATGACTAAGTACAGTAACTAATGTAACTAAGTACCTCCCCAAAGGGCTTAACAGTAACTATGTTGTAAGAGGCGGGGTCTCGCTCCACCAGACACGTCTCCGTAAGGGCCAGAATCCTCTTCACAGGCTCCTGAGACAAACGCAAGAGAACAGGAGAGCAGGAGTAAGCAAAAAACTGACACTTCTGGTACAAAAGCCAGAATGAGAGTGTAATGATTTACATGTTTATAGGGTGTAGATTAAAGCCATGAGGTATATAGTTGTGCCTCTTACCACATTACGGGGCGTGACCTTCTGCACAATAAACTCCGTCAGTGAGGTGATGCACTCGTCTGAGCCGTACTTCCCCAGACGCTCGTTGAGAAAGCCCTCAAAGGTCAGCGCCTCCTTACGCAGACGCAGCAAAATCCCGATGAAGTTGCCGGCGTGTTCAATCGCGCTGCGAATGATCTCCTCGCGGTGCTCTGATGCGAAAAGATGCTAAAGGAATGAAGGAAATAACAGAAAGTGAAACACTGAAACAAGAAAGTTCTTATAAGACTATTTAAAAACAGTGTTCATGACACTTCTAGCACACGTAGAAACATGTCAACTCAACTTAATAATCGATTCAATAATGAATTGTAATTGTAATTGTATAACACTATTTAAATACCATGACAACTTACATCACTAGCTGAAACATTAAAGATCAAATTTCGCTTTGCTTTAATTATAACCTGTGGCAGTGAATGGTTGCAAATTGAGTGTGAATGGCTTGATCGAAATGGAAACTCATATTCATGTACAATGTGGAGTAATTAATTTTAACATTTTTACACAATTAAAATAAATGTAAATAAATGTAAACCCCACATATTCAATGCCCCTGTTAAGCCCAAAAGTAAATCAATTCTAGTCTAAAAAGGCACAAACAAGCATTTTCGAAATGTTTAAAGCTGCAGTCTGTAACTTTTTTTTGGTTAGAAATAAACAAATTACAGTTACTGAGAACAGATCAGTTACAGTTACAGATCAGTGTTCATCTTATAATAATGATTTATAATTTCAGCTGTAAAGCCCGACTTCCCAGGATATGTCAGTTAGGTTTTATCTAATTTTAACGTGTAAATTAACTTGCAATATTATGTTCCAATCAGAGATGGCGACAGAGAGGCAGAAGTCGGATTGCAGCTTCAAATGAAGAAAAGTTCACACACACACACACCAGTCTACTGAAGCCTCCGTAGAGAATGCAGAAGCCGCCCTGGTAATCAGAGAGCTCAGTAAAGCCCTCAATGCAGCGGTAGTCATAAGAACAGATCACCCGGTTAGTCTGAGGGTCAATCTGGTCGATGCCTCCTGGTGTGACTTCTAAACACACAGCCTTCCGTGTGTCGCTCCAGTGATGCTTATAACAGTTATAACGCTAAGAAAATATAGCAGAATTAGTACCAGAACAATACTTAACTACAAAATCATGCACACAATCACAACAATACACACAACATACACAAGCAACTTCTAAAACATTTACTATCAGCGTACAGAATCAGTCAGATGTGAGTTTTACCTTTACAGGAAACTTCAATAGTTGTTTTCTACTAAAAACATGTCAAGTGTGTTATATTATAAATATATCTTAAAATGACATGCAAATTTCTATTTAAAGATGTAATGTATTAAATTTGATGATTTTTATGAATGTGGCTGCATTAAAATGGATTATGATAACATAGTAGAGATGTGATGTTCATAATTTGCACAGAACAGCAAAACAATGCTTTATATCACCACAAAACAGATTCAAAGCTGATTATTTGTGCTTCCTTTAGGCCACATGTGTCTTTTTCTAGCACAGTTTACATATTTGGAGCAAAAAGCAGAACACATTAATTTGTGATGCAGTTTGTGTGTGTAAACTATGAACCGCTAACATTGCATTATGTCAACATACATTCCCAGACCGGAACAGATCAGACTATACTCACTCTTCCAGTTATTTTTCCCTCCGAGAAATCCGTTCTGAATCTCTGTGCAGCAGAAAGAAACAGACAGTCTGGGTCAATGTGATGGAACCTGTTTTGTCCCAGTTTAGTGGGTCTTGTTCTCAATCAGGTCCTTTTCTGCCTCAGAATAGTTCATTTTTTCTTTACTGACCAGGAAGACTAGAGTATCACATCACAATAACACTTAATGTACATAACATACCTTATCACACAACATATTACATTTACAGGTGGATAATTTATTGACGGCCAATAAGTTATTTAATGATAACTCGGAAAGTAAAAAGTGGTCAGATCACTTATGTTCAGATTATATGCTTCTAAATTATACTTATTTTGAGTCAAGCAAGGTTTTTTTTATTAATTGTCTAGCTGCTAATCGAAAGGCATAAAATGCCAAATCTAAATGTATTGCTTGTCAACGGTTATTATACTGGCCTCCAAAAGTTATTGGTAATTGGTTATCAAGCCAGAAATTCTATATCAATGCATTTCTAATTACATTACAATGTTTTCCATTACCATTAGCTCATGTGTTCAGGAGATCATTTATATCAGTACAGAGATGACAGGGAAAAGGGGGTGGAGCCTCTCACCAGTGCTTCAGTTAGCAGCTCTGTGCGATGCTCAGTGGAAAACTTCAGCGTTTCTGATTTTTTTCCGCTACCCTTTCGGAAGGTGAGGTTGAACTCTGTGCCCTGACCTTTTCCCACCGGAGCAATGCCACAAATGTCCCCGTAAGGCCACTGTAGAACAACCACAGACAGAAAGTTGTGGGGACTATATCCATAAGGATTTGATTGGGTCATAAAAAGCAGGCAATAACTAAGATTTTTATTTTACATTGATTTACATTTAAAATGAAGATTTTTTTTCCCCTCACATTGTGCATGTTGCTATTACATTTAATAAACCAACATAAATGTAGCAAAATATTTAGTACCTGGTTTGTAACTTCTAATGTGGTGGGATTGTATGTGGTGATGCCATGAGTCCCAACTGAGAAAACACGTTTGTACCTGAGGAAACATGAGAACACATTAAAAAGCCATAGTCAAACAGATTCTGTAGCTTTTTAGGACAACATGCTTACTGTGTAAAAAAACTAGACTCTAAAACTAACTCTAATCCAGTAGCAACTTTTTGACAACACATCAGATTTAGACGCAGGTGATATGAAATGTCTATGATGACATTGTTGTGTCTGACCAAGTCGCCCCCTGACAACCTAAAAGAACAGAAGATTAAAAATAGTGGATCTACAAACAAACCCAGCACGGATGTCACAATGAATAAACCTCAGAGTTATGGGGAGAGATGAAGAGAATAATGAACTGTGTGAATGAGTGCTGCTTCACAGAGAGTGATATCAAATACTAGACTTCTCATGTAAAGTTTGCCACTACAATACTAAGGTGTTGTGAATGGTTGCCAGGGCATTACAAAGAGGTTGCAAGCATTTTTTCATGATTCAATCCAATTGCTAAGGTGTTCTGGGTAATTGCTCTTTGACTTAAAAGCTGAAAGAGCCACTTCCACAACCCCACATTGTCATGAAATGGCTTGGGTTTTGCTTTAATGCTGATATATTGTATTTTCCACCCATTTTATTATCCATCAATTTGTGTACAAAAAGTATAAGCTGCACATTTAATGTGCAGCACAAATGGTTATACACCAAAGTGTAATATTTAGGGGTTTGCTATTTTGTATTTGTTTAAATACCTTTTTTATTTAATTTAATTTGTGCATCTATCAAATACCTCTAGGGCACCTCTTATAACACTTCTCTGTTGTGTTGTTCTTCTAAGCAGTATTGTAGCTGTGTGTCTTCATCTGTCAGAGGCTTTGATGATCTGCTTGGCATTGAATAAAGGCAAGTATGTTGTTATCTCTCCTCACTCCCTAGAGAATGCAGATATCTGAGGCTGATGTTTTAGAGAATGTGTGCCTGTGAATGCAGGTCTTTCTGACATCATAGAATAGGATCAGAGCTGCCCCTCTGAATAACCTTCTGAAACTTTAAGGACCACATGAAATTAAATTTGTGTGTTTTATTAGCAGATGCACATTTACAATAGGAAAAATGTGAATACTTGTAGAAAACCAACAAACAACTGTACTATAGTACACAGGTATGAAACACGCCTTTTTGAAATGTACAAATTCACAAACCTATATTCTTGCACAAGGGCCAAACTGATGCATGAATACATGCTTTCCTGTATTTCTGACAAACTATTAACAACGTATTGTCGTTTTAGACACACTTTTTCTAATGTCACTCATTATACATGAGAAGAAACTGTGAATTTAGATTCAGCCAAGATTTTCATCGACATTTTACATCCTCAACTTCACTGTGACTCCAACATAACACACATTTACATACATTACATACATACTCCAACGTAATATACATTTTATAGTTTTTCTTGCATAAAAGAAACCATAAAAAAAATCAACTTGTGTCCTGACATCTGTCACTCATGTGAACAAACCCAAAACGTCCAACAGAAACAAAAGAACCTTCAAACCACCTGCCACCCACCCACACACACAACAAACACACACACACTCTTTATTATGTTATAACCATAAATGCAGCATTGTGCGTTACAAAAGACGGCGCCCGGTATTCAGCTTAACAGGCAACATACAGTCCAGAAAAACAAAAACACTAATGCTCTCACAGGAAAAGAAACGCTACCCACAGAAAGTGCAATGTGTTGCATATCTATTGACCATGATAAAAATGAAGAGAAGTGGTTTAATTCACTTCTTGAAAAAAACATGGCACTGCAGAACTGTAACAAAGTTGTACAGTCAGCAATTTCCCCACAATTAACTACCCAAGAAAAACAAATGTTGCCAAGACGTTTGTGAAGGAACGCATTTTGAAAACATTATGTTCTATTTATTGTGTTTTATTATTATTATTATTCTATGTATTATTATTTTAGATGAAATCACACAATGTATAATACTACACAAGTAAAAAGTTACTGAATGGGTGAGCTAATCTGCGTTTACTCTCCAGTAGTTATATTATAAAAACAAGTAAATAGGTTTAGGTTTGTGATATTAGTCCTGATGTTAGGTGTTCTTTGAATGTGCTGTTTTTCTGTTTTGTGTCTCTGTATGACAGGATCGCTCCTGTTGGGTGAACAACCGGCACTCTGGAATTGTGCATTGACAAATATTTAGAAAACCTGACACATAGAGACGATGACAAGTCATTTTTTCACTGTTGCATCATTTACTGTTGCAAACTCTTGGTCTTCATTCATAAATACTGATGTTCTGTAAATCCCGTTACACTATAATAAATATATATATATAGTGTTACAGTGTTTGAATGTGGATCCCTCTACATTTGTCAAAATATGCAGAATATTACAGAGTACACTGCATTGCAAATTGTTTCCCACAATGCAATGCGCTTGACCTTCCCCTTCAAGTGTGACAAATAAACCAGAAGTAATATCAACCATGACTTTCATTTCTTCTTAACTCTCTTTTCACAGACTGCCAGAGTTATTTTACCTAAGCATTTTATTTAAATAATAATAGTATTTTGGAGATGACAACTAGATCCACCTTAACAAGACATTAACATTAACATGTGACAAAGACGTAGCATAGCAAGCTAGCATTCCATTCCAAACACAGCCTCATGTGTATTAAGTCTTCAGATTAAAACTAGAAATTAAATAAGGAACTTCACCAGGAGGTCAAAAGGTTGCAGAACTGTAAGATCGGAGGTCATGGCTCATGACCTACCATGGACGGTTGTGGTCACAGCCTGCAACCTGCGCAATGAAAAATAAATGCATGGAGCGTTATGGATACATCTAAATAGAGTCTGATTAGTTGTGTTTTGACAAGACTGTCCAATAGCGTAATCATCAACTCAGATGACATCATCACTCAAGATGAATAATTGTTGACATATCTCTCAATAATATCAGCCGGTGGACCCAATCTGCTAACAACACTAACACAGCTAGATGAATCAGCCCAATGGTGGAATTGTCAGTGCTTGTTTGGCTTTCGTTTTTGACTTTATTTTTATTTCAACAGCTGTGCAATACATTCATTCTTTCCTGTTATTAGGAAACTGGTATGCAAGTCCGTCCCTCTAACCATCTGTCTTTTTTTTACATAAGTACCAGCTCATGCCACCAAATGTTGACTAAATGTCAGTTATCTGTGTCATTTCATTGTGTGGATTGAGAGTTATGGGGCCAATTCACCAATACCTTTCAATAAACAACAAACATAAATTTTTTTGACAGCTATAATACAAAATAGCATACAGTGAAAAAATACAAGATACAAAATACAAGCTAGTTCCAAATGCCATAAATACAACCAAGACCTCAATAGCCTGAGTGACACTATGATAAAATAACCATTTTTATATTTTTTATCGTTTTCAGCAACATTCTGTCCATCACATTGTATTTTTGGCAATATAACAAGACTAATGACACACGTAAGCTGCAGCTTATAAAGATTATTGGTAATTAAGGTTAGCATCCAGGCTTACTAAGCACAACTCTCCCTGGACTTTCTTGGTTCTGGGTAATAAATCCAGCTTAATCTACTAAGGAGGACCTTAAAAAACTGAAACTGAAAATGTTTCAAAACTTTATCCATAAAACACAAATGGCTACCGGCAGTGATGTGTGCTGATCTGTTATTTTAATAGCATATGTCTCCATTCACTACATGGAAAGAGCAGTGCGTACATACTCCACAATGTCCTTTTGTGTTCCTCAGAAAAATAAAGTTATACTTGATTGTAATGTCTAAAGAAGGGTAAAGTACGTACTCGGCTACATACAACTTAACCTTGACTCTTCATTACTGTTGGGAGTCTTTCATATTTAAAACAGCAGGATTTTTGACCACACACCTTGTCAACTACTCCACACACATATGGAGGAAATGGTAGGACAAACAAAATTGCAAATTCGCACCCCTGCAAATGGTTACTATGGTGACCAGTGCTCCATCGTGGACGGCTGTTAAACCGCTTATTCTCCATTCACCTTGATTCAATTGAGTCCCATTGATAAACACAATTAATAGCACAGACAGGGCCCTTCATCTCCTTTCCTCTCACAGCACATCATGGAGCTCCTCTCATATCCTTCTGTTTAAGCAATAACCCTGCAATGGTCTAGCAGGCTTTCATTCACATCAAACAGAGCCTGGCCAGCCCATTAGGCAGCATTATCTGTTTCTCAATCCGTACATTAAAACACAAAGAGATGATAGCCAATAGAATACGGCAGGAGTGAAAGGAAGGTAATGACAGCTGTGGCCTGTAGAAATATAGGTCGGCATATACCATCTAATCTCATATAGAGACTTTTGACTGTCAGCATAATGTCTCACCCACAATGCAGCAGACCAAGAACCGCCTTCTAGGACAGGAAGTGGTCACGTAAAATAACCAACCACAGTTTGTTCTTAATTGGTGTGACATTTACAAAGCAAAACATACAGATGTTCTGAAGGATCTCCTGTTTACTTGCAATGAAGTTTCTTTAATAAAAATAAATTAAATATCTCTTAAAGACTCAATTTCACAAAAAGCATTTGTGGTAAATCGATAATTTTACAAAAAACAGTGTAACCTGACATCCAAAATAAAGCTACCCAATAAATTTGTAACTTGGAGTTTTGTTAATTCTTAAGCCATTTGAATGTGTGAAATGAATTAGTGAATAATTAAAACTAATAGTCTTTAACTGTATCTAGGCAGGGCTAGATCTCACTGAAGCCTAAGACCTGAAAACACGTTCACTAAACGGGCCTTAATACCCAATAGCCGGTTTTCCTCTGAATGAACTGTATCATAGTAACAGAAAGCAAAGAACAGAATGAGGCACTTACTTTCCCCTCCAGGAGTGTTTGGTTGTGTAAAAACAGGCCAAGTCTTTGTTGTCTTTGAGGACGTTCATCTTCAGACAGGGCCTGTGACAAGAGAAGAGGGTCACATTCTATAACTCAGGGGCAGAGGATTGATGTCACTCTCACATAAACCTGAAATACTTCCTGCACAAAGATGACAAAGTGACAGCATATAACGATGTAATATAACTAATGTAAAGAGATGGATGTCAAACTGTAGACTTCTGCTACACATTTACACTCAAGGCAGTAACACTCAATTTATTGCATCAATACAAAGAGAACAGAGCAAAAATAATTTATGAAATTGGTTTATTAGTACAGGAAAAGGTTACATCATAGATCGTCTAATAATTAAGTAAATTATTGAAAACATGGAATAGACCAAAAACTGCAGACAGCATTTAACATTTATAATTAGCATGTTGCTATGTGTCTCTATAATATTCTGGTCTTCAGATGTGCACATCAAATTAGGAAGCTTGATCACATTAAAAATAAGAGCTTGGGATATATTACAATTTACTCTACTAACTATTAATTCATTCACTGGAAATAAATTTGTAAAAGCACTGAACTGGTAAACCATAATAAAAACAGCTAAATAACACTAAGTAAACCATTCTGCATATTTCACTGCCACATGGCAACTCTGCCACACTGCAAACAGCTCTTAAACAAAACACTGAAAATAACAAACACTTCCTAAAATATCAACAGAAGCATGCTTTACACTAGAGACACAAATTCCACACCTCATTCTCAATGCCTCAGTGTTCAAATGTTTGCTTTTGAACCAGGCAGGAGTTTTTAAAAGGAACAAACCCGGGACATGGAAAAGAGTGAAGCATTATGGGTAATTCTGACACAACTAAACATACAGATGTAAAAAGAACTTTAAAGTTACAAGTTTAGACAAAATGTGTTTTCACACTACACAATTTAATAAAACTGAACATTTTTATAGGGGTCGAAATTAACTTTTTTTGACCCATGCCCATGGAAGGTGAATTAACCAGGAATATTTTATTTCCATGAAGCAGTATTTTATATTATTTGTGTTTTACAAAATATTTATTTTGGTGAATGGGGGTATGGAAAGATATTGATGTTTTTTTTATTATTAATGTCACTGTGTCACCTGCAACACAAGAAAAAAACTTGTGTCACATCACATCTGTCACATCACATGAATGCAAACACCTATTACATTTTTCTTCCTCATTTTCAATAGCCAGTATGTATTATCTGAATCAAGTGCATTACTATTCTATAAACAGTTCCTAATTAAGTTACTGGTTAACTTATTTATATGGTAATGTCATTTTTTTACTTGCACCTTCTTTTCCCAAAGACCAAAAACATGGAAAACAGAAGCAGCAACACAAAAGAAAAGTATCATGTCAGCAGAAAGATGGGACCACCAAAAAAGAAACAGAATGTGTGCTGTAGAACAAACAAGCCAAGAAAAGGAGGGAAGAAACGAGACGGGTGAAGTGTGATCTAAAAGCAATGCAAAGAGTGCTTATAGGTGTTAGATTCATGAACCATGATGAACCAAAGTATATGAATGACTCTGTCAGCATTCAGACCTGAAAAACACTGACTCCATCCTTCCTTCCTTCCACTGTACAATGTACACATTACACTAACAAAGACAAGTAATTGAAATTTTACAATTTTCATCTTCAGGTAAAATATGACTTTAAAGAAGCATTTTTAACTTTGTGTATGATGTTACAATTTCTGTCACAATTCGTTATTATGGTTATTAAATATGTTACAATAAGGAAAACAAACTGTGATAATATGCCTATATAAATCAATTGAACTAAATGGTTCTTTTTTTTCAAAAATAGTTTTTTTAATCAAAGGATTTCAAGCAATGCATTGAAGTACTGCCAAGCTACTGCCTGTGGATTGTTTACCAATCTGTCCAATACTTCCCTAATATGAGTAATCTTGGGTAGCCTGCAGTCTAGTAGCATTATAATCCATTATAGTATTGGAAAAGCATTAATAGCTTTAGTATGTACAAAAACAGCAGCAATAATTCCACGACACTGTCATGTGACCAATTTTACCAGCTCTTAGCATGGATCAATAAAGCGGTTTTAGTGAACTCCTTTATTCTGTGCTGGGACATCATAGAACACACAGCCTGGTTATCAAGGAGAAGCGAGTGGAAGTCTGTTATCTGTTCATGTTCTACACCCTCTTTGTGTATATTTTTTTCCTTTGTGGAATATGCCACAGAACTTAACTGATCAATAATCCTGACACTGCAGACACTAAAAGCAATAACGAATTGCACAACACCCCAGGCTCCAGGGCAAGTTCCCTGACAGTGTGTACACACACACCACACACACACCACACACACACCACACACACACCACACACACACCACACACACACCACACACACACCACACACACACACCACACACACACACCACACACACACCACACACACACAGAGACACACAGAGACACACAGAGACACACAGAGACACAACATGCCTAGCCTATGGGCTATACCAAGGGGTATGAATGAAATAATATACAAATTAAAACAATAGCAAAACACAAACAAACAAAATGACAGAAAGATTCTGAAAGCTTCTTTAAAATATTTGAGAAAAGAATAAAATAAACTACATACTTTGCCATATTAATAACTGATTTAGCAGGAAGCCATCTGACTCCAACCTATTTCTCGCCAAGCATGTTTTTTTAAAAGTCATCTACACATGCACAGTTTGACAGGCCAGTGTTCAGCTTGATAGAGGATGACAGTCACATGACTCAGTCATGTGCTCAGTGCTCATGCCAAAATCCAAAGCCTCAAACAGAAAACACCAACTCCAATTAAACACAACCCTGGGAACTAACAATACAATCAATACCTCCTTCTACTTCCCAAGTTAAACTCAACTTATGACAAAACACTCTTCATTAAGGATGATTAGAAAACTAAGCCAACACAAAGCAAACTAGAGCATCACATTAATAGCAGTTGCCCTAAATATGTCAAAACACCACCGTAAAACTGCCCTGCAATGGCTCAGACACTTTATAAACCCATTACTGTATGTTTATGAACCATAAATAGTTAAAGAGCTTGTGCAGTTGTAGCACAATGCATAAAGGCAGTAAATACCTTCACAAAATGCAAGTAGAAAGTGTCTTTTACCCTGACACACCAGCAGAGACTGGGCTGTATAATGGCACTTCCTTTTAAACTGACGTTGAATCAAAGAAACACATGCACACTGTAACACATTCTGACTGCAAGCTTTAAGTATCATAACACAAGCTGACATGGAGCCAGACGCACAACAGGGTTTATAACTGCACCAAACTCACATCATCATGGTTGAAACCAAGTGCATATTTCAGTTCATGTTATGTGGAAAGACTAAAAACTTTAACATTGGGAAACACATTCTAACTAAATCTATGGGAGTCAATCATAAAGGCAAACCCTGCTAATGTAATCATATTATTAAAAATTATCATACAGATTCATACCCTTACCACAGTAAAAAATAATTAGCATGGTAACCGCAAAAATATAGTTACTACAACAAACTAAGTTGCATTTGCATAAGTGTCATCAAAACACAAATGACAAAAAATGCCAGATTTTGAATGGTCTTTACATTGTCTGAAGGAGGTCTCCTATTAATTTATCAAAGCATAGCATTCAGCTATGATATTTTCGTGCCATTTTTACTGAATAGCTGGTATATTAAAGTAACTGGACGCTGTCAGACGCCACTGGCCTTTTATTACAGCCCAGCTCCAGCGCATTGAATGCAGTACCGGATGAAACCTCTCACTGTTATGTTTTACCTGGATGTAGGATATTAGAAACGTTTGGATGCTGTCCCTCGGCCCCCCACCCTCCTTTATGCGTCGCTGCTGCTGCAGTGTGATCCTAAACTGAAACCCAAACTGGCCGACTGCGCTTCTCTCTGTACGAAAACTCAGGACGCCGCCATCTTCCTTCTGCCACCAGCGGGGCACTGCGCATGCGCAAGGCGTCCAACTCTCACGCGTCTATCAGCTGATTGGTCTGACAGGAAGTGTAGTATTATTTATTAAACGTAAACAAAATATACGTCTACAATGGCGTTCGTATAGGTATAAAAAGTAAAGCATGTTCAATATAAATTAGCAAGCGATGAGAAAAGATGGAAATGTGTTAAATACATGGATAAATACATAGATTCAGGTTTTTTAGCCTATCGTCTTAGGTTGAGATTATGTGTATGATTTTTATAATTGTTTGAGGTTAGTTGTTTTGAGTTTGCTCTTTAAACTCAACTTCAACAGGTTCTCTATACTGTTTTTTTCTAAGAGTGTACATTTGCCATATTTGTTTTTGACTTGCTATTTATATTCTCTTCAAGTGTTCCCCAACTTCTATCTCAAGTTACAGTACCAGAGAGTCTTAATTGTAAAGCTAATGCTATTGGCTCGGATGAAAGTACCACCTTTTCTACTTCCACTTGAAGATCAAGTTTAATTAAGAGCTCCCCTAGTGGTTCATCCTAGAAGAACACCAGAGCCTGCTTCAAACATGAGAGAATCCACTGCTCTCATTCATCCTCAGGCTGGTGCTGATATAAACCCTGGGATAATAAAGGGGGTACAGAGAATAGACATATTTTGTCTTCAGAAAAAATAGGTTTGCTCACTGGCATTTCACCTTTCAGACTGAGATATATGGATAATGTAATATCTCATACTCAGTTTATAGCACGTTTATGACTTGACAATGAGTGATGTCCAATTTTTGATGGAGACATTCTTTCCAAATTGCCAGAGGTTTAAAAAATGGTGGTTGATTGTATTTCTCCTGCTAATTCAGTGGAATTTTTCACTGCCTTTTCAGATTATAGAAACACTGTGTAGGATATTCTAGGCAAGGGTTGCTATCTTTGGAGCACTGTAAATTTAATACAACAGACAGATAAGAGCTCTGTTGACTATGTACAGCACATCCACATGGCTAAAAAAAGACTTATTGATTGGCACAAACTTGATTGAGTTTGCTAAAATAATTAAGGTCTAAATAAGGTCATTAAGGTCATAATTCTTCAACCAACTGATTCATGCATGTGACTATAAATATTAGCTTTTTAATGGTAAGCAGACCTTTTAAAGTCATTGATTTTCCCTTTGACTCTGAGTGGTTTAACTAATATATATTCAGCTTCTATATAATATCCTGTAACATTTAACATTCTGTGTCTTGATTTATCTCTCTTGCTTACTCTCATTTGCAATCAGATGTTATTATTAAACTGTTTTGCAAATGTCACTCAGTAATCACATAGTACACATACTGTAAACAGATTAAATCAATATTGTATACATAAGTCTGGTTGCTGTATTCCACCCATACAGACTTTTCCTTAGTTGACATCCTGTCTAAAATTATTCATTTCAATAACTTTCATTTTCGATTCTAGAATCTAGTAATATTAGCAATACTTTAGGTGTACTGCATATTGAAAACATTTTAAATGTGTAAAAAAATAAATCAATAAATAGCATTGTATAATTGTATATAACAGTGTCATAGTAACGTGATGGTACAACATCATGACAACACTAAAACACTTGGACTGTTTTAATATCAGTTTGTGCCTGTAATTTCCACAGTGTGACCTAATGCTTTAGACTACAGTTTCTTTTATGGTCCAAAACAATTGCTTAACCCAAGTAACAGTGCCCTTAATTTGCTGCTTTGACAGTCTAGTCTTTATAACAAAGTATTGTTGTAAAGCCTCAGGAACTCACCGCGACTGAAGGTAAAGGGGAAACATCTTGCTGTTTGTGTCCTGTGGACATGAAGGGTGATGTGAAATGGCACAGCAATGAAAATAGTCACATTATGAAGCATCTGATACAAGGGGCCTAGCATGTGCTGCCTGTTATCCTAATTAAGTTAACCAACTACAGCAGGAATAAAGTCTGGGGTTTTGTGCTTTTTATAAGCAATACCAAAATAAACATTAATAACAATCTTAGCCTTCCAGTTAATACACAGATCCAAATATATTTTTGAGTCTATGAACTTTATTAACATGTAGTTGAAGGGACAGTTTGTCAGGCCTGTATTACATGGGGGCAGTGGGGGCCTAATGACCTAATGCCAATGTCAGCAGGAAACTGAGGTGCCCTTGAAGAAGGCACCTTTCCCCCCAGTTGCCAGTTCCCTCCCCCTTACCCAAGTATGGGTTATAATACCTTGACAAATACATTACTTTCACTTTCATTATTTCATCTAGAAAGCAGAACCTTCTCTGCCTGTTTTGTCATTACATTGTTACGGTTATATTTGGGGAAATTGAATATAACAGTAATATAATCAATTTAGGGTAACTAAGAATCTTCTGACCATATTAACAATAGGCCAAGTTTTTTTCCGAAATCTTTTAATGTAGTTAGTATCCACAGAAATGTTATTTTCATAGGACACCATGCATTTTATTTTTTAATAATTTGTCTTTTGGAGACTAACATAGTTCATAATGAAAAATGTAGACCACAATTATGATTGGTCCAATCATCAATCAGTCTTTTCCAGCGCTGAGAAAACTATAATGTACCACGTGTGTTACCGCCATAATACACGGATAAACCCCCTTTAAATCATAATCAAAAAAAGATAAAACAGCATAGCAGTAAATAAAATAAAAAATATGAAATATTCAGTTTATAACGAGAATTTCCGCATTCAGACTTTCATGTTCATGTTATTATTTTTAATTAATAAAATAACAACTTTTCACTACCTGGTAGATTAATTGTGATGTCGTAAACGTTTTAACCCTTTGTGAAAACTTACATGTACATAAATGTAATGTTGTCGCTTCTAAATATAACATTATGTTCCATTATGTATCCATTTTGTTTTATTTATACTTGTATTAGGTTGATTTCTTAATGTAAACGCAGCAGTTCTTGTTGTAAAGGAAAATGAACAGCGCCCTCTACCGTCAGCTGTCTGACTCACTCTACAGCGTGGTTAGTAACGTGGTGACGCTGTTTCGTTTCCAAGCGCAACCAAAAGCACAACAGGCTCTCTTGTTTTTTATTCTATTTTCCTAACGAGAGCAATACATTCTGCTTTCCTGACAGTGGCTTCTGGTCCTCAAGCCTCATGTTTATGGGGTATATTTCATTCTAGAGACGTTTATTTTATCAACTCAGCGGTAAAACTCCTCCGCATCCTCCTCCTGCTGCAATGGTAAGTAGCTTAGCCAGCTAACATTAGCTGATCTGATAGAAAACATGAAAATAAATCACGTTACCATGATTAGAGCAGCTTTTACGCAGATGCTTTATTTATAAAAGGACACTCCATCCGATTGCTAAAGTATGCAGCTAAAGGAAAGCAAGACAGAAAAGACTAGCAGGTTGAATTGTATCAGGCCATTAATACCATAATGCAATGCACGACTGACTGCGATTTTAATATTGCACTATTCAATACTAAGCCGTTATTAGCAATGTTTAGATTACAAGCAATATTGTATTATGAGATAGTGAGAAAGTCTGCTGAAATTGTGCCAGGGGTTTTTATAAGGGCTAGATCAAAATTAATATTTTATAACAGCCTCATTGATGTAATGAATAAATAAAAGTGTTTTTTTTTATTTAAAAGCTCTGTTAATCATAGGCACTATGTTGTTAATATTGAGTGCATTCACTTTTATGAAAGTTATGAAAGGAACATACTTTGGAAATGTCAAATATTTATCACGTTCTTTGTACGTTTAAGACTAATTTGCTTATATCAACGTATGTCTATAAACCACAGAAAAGTTAGAATCAAAACTTGCGAGGATTTTAAAAGGACTTTCCAATAGTTGTCAGTGTAAGATTTTTCGCAATGTGTCTGTCGACTAAAGAGGGCGCCGTTTCTTTTCTGTAAGTTTTTTTGGGAGGCTCAAACCTGTCTGTATAGTCCAGTTTGAGATTGAATTTACAGTTCTGTGCCTTCCCCCGCAGGCTGACTTTGGGTTTAATGAACACCATCAGAATGAGGTGATCAACTACATGCGTTTTGCCCGCTCCAAACGGGCTCTGAGACTGAAGACCATTGACTCCTGTTTCCAAGACTTGAAGGACAGCAGGTTAGATTCAACAGAAAGGGTCAAACATCTCCATTATGCAATATTATAATATTTATAATATTAACCTTCTCTCTTTCTTATGTCTGCTATCCATGTCATAGACTCATGGAGGAGACATATACAGTGGACGAGGTTTCTGACATGCTGGATGGGCTGCAGGTGTTGGTGCGAGGAGAAGTGGAGATGGAACTCATAAACACAGCTCACACTAACGTGTTGCTCCTGCGACAGCTGTTTTCCCAGGCCGAGAAGTTCTATCTGAGACTGCAGACGGACATCTCCGAGCTGGAGAACAGGTGAGAAGAAGGTAACAGTGACGTGGAAGGGGTTAAGCAGGGAAATGTTAAAGGTTCAAGATGCCCTTTTTCCTAGCTTTGATTTGTACGGATATTCATGATCTTTAGCACTGCGTAAATGAAAAGCTTTGCGTGTGTACAGTATATGTATGAATTTTTCCAAATTTTTGATTGGATGGTTATTGTGTTTTGTAGCCATATCTAAAAACCTTTTGCCACCATGATTGTACAATGAGTAGGTTGTCTTGCATTGTTTGGTCATGTGATCACATGGGTTTATTTTTAATTAATCAGGTCACAAATTTGTGTTTGGTGCTGTCCATTTCAGATCACCTGAAGTAGATGTTAATGACAGGTGTGAATGGGGCCTTGGAACCAAAGAACATTACACATTAAAATAAAAAAAGAAGTAGCTGTAAAAAACTGGATGAGGGTTGTCAACATGTCAACATACACTTTGATGTATGTAGAAGTTTCAGACAGCTCTAACAATAAGACTGCAGCATGAAGAAGATGAAGAACGGGTTCTGTAAGGAAACCATGAAATCTAAATTGGATCCATCAGGGAGAAGAGGAGGGAAAGGTTTAGTTTAGTCAGTGAAGTTCTACTAGGAATACTGAAGTGTGGGAACAACAAAGGCTGTGGGGAAAAGCTTGGGAAGAGAGATGGATTTGACTTGACTTGATAAACAGGTACAGTGGAATGAGGATAGAAGGTAAGATTATTGGGTTGAAAAGTTTCTGTGGGCCACTGCGGACTGACTTTGGAGAGCTAGAGGAAGGGTTCACGGAATGTCAAGGTGCTGATAAAATTTGGTGGATTTTTTGGTGAATTCCGCTGAAAGGATTCAGCTGCATACTGATGAATCAGATCTGGAGGAAACAGAGTGAAGAACTTCAACATCCTGGTCCTTCACAAAAACATTGTCTGGTGGATATCAGTATGGTACGACTAAATAAATAATTCTCACAGCTGCTGCTCCTATATAGAATTATGAAATGCAAGTATCAGTGCATCAGTACCCAACTTTTAACAAAATTGTCTGTATTTATAATTCATAGTTCGAAAAACAAACCCAAATGATCATAAATTTGAAGAACCTGTGATGAGGAATTGGAGGCAGAATGGTTAATTGTACTGATGATCTCCTACATCATCTGTTACTAATGTGACCCGTGCCCCTCACTGTCAAAACCACATCCTTCCTGTAGTTCTGGTCGGGCCTTGTGCTAAGAGGTCAACTAAAAGTCACGCTCTTAATTACAAAGCAGGCAGTTTTCTTTGTTGACGTTGAAGGTTCGTGGGAACTGAGTGGGTAACTGCAAATTAGAAAGTTTTTTTAACTCTGCATTTGTTTTAGTACTTCTAATTATAGCACGACAGAATTTATGAATATCTTTATAATGTTTTGACTACTCATGCTTACACAAACTAGTGCATTACATTGGAGCAATTGGTAATGTCATCTCTTTGAGGAAACAGTTTAAGACTGACCTATTTATTTCACTAACTATCATAAATGCATATGCACACAATGCATGATGGGTAATTTGAAAACAAAAACGTTGGTTGAATTAGTTGAAATTTGAACTAGCTGGACTTTTAGCAACATTGGTACTGGGACACAGTAAATTCTGACAGTGTTGTTGAGCTGCCTTTTTATGACTGCTTGCATGAAAGTAGTTTTTAAAAGGACTTTAAAGCCACATTTGCATAGCTTTACGTTAATGTCAATGCATTAAATAACAAAATGTCAATAGCATTACAAAGATATAGTGTTAAAAACACAAGTATGCTGTTAAGAAAAAACTTTCTGTCTAGTCTACAGCACAAAAAAGGTTTTCCAAAATCATAAAAAATTAAAAAGAACTTTAATTTGTAAACTTTATTTTGTGCTTATGAAGGGTTGTCACCTTAAGATTACTCAGTGACTTGGTAATGACCTGTTCTTTATACAGAGTTATCATATGAAACATAAAAGTCATATTAACTATTTTTCTGGTACTTATTGCTCTTTTAAGACTGACAGACCCATTCAATATTCACGTGCATTTTATGTAAAATACATTTTTCAGAAGTGTGAATATTAACTAGAAAAGAATTGTTCGTTTTTGGTGAACAATTTATTTCATTATTTCTTTGTAGTATACACAGTGATGGAACTTAACTTGACCCTGTATTTGTCAGTTGATATGATAGGGAAAAAAAACAATAAACAAAGATCAGAGTGAGTCAAGCAGCAGTCATACATGTAAATACAGTTTACTGTAACATGTTGTTTTGAGCGTGTGTGTGTGCTGTTGCGGCTAAGTTTGTTTTATCTTTCTTTACATTCCCCATCCTCAAACAGCTGTGTGCATGTCCCTCCCTCCTCACACACAGTAGCTTACACACACACACACACACACACACACACACACACACACACAAGGAAAACACCCATATCCGCACATTCTATGCGTGGGCAGCAACCTTATTACACGTGCATAGCCAACTGATGGAGAGTTGTTTTGTCTACCACAAACTGTTTTCACAAGAAGGAGGGTTTAATTTTCCTCTTAGAAATGTGAAACTGACATGCATGTGTTTTCAGAGCCCCATCCTTCCACCTAACCGAGAGAATCTGAGCAGGTGCATCTGCTTTTGTACCAGTAATATTTCTTATTTGTGGCTTTGAGTTACGGTTACATAAACTTTCGACTGTCAGATGTCGCAACTCAATTGCATAAATATTTGTAAGCATGTAAAATATGTAAGGGGGCTTTTATATGGATAAAGAGATGTAGCAGGGACCACCATTACATATTTTTTTAAACAGTGTTGAATTTTAGGCATGGGATGTGTAGTATAATGTGTTGTGTAGTTACATGCTTTACCTTTGCAGCGATGCTTGGATTGCAAAGCCAGTAAAATAATCAATAGGTTATATATAGATCATTTCCTGTGCATTGCATTTAAATGTATTAATATATTTTAATATTAATATGTTATTAATATATTAATATCTTTAATATTTTAATCTGCAAGGAACAATAAAAACATTTGTGGACCCTCTGAAGTTTTAGTTTGGTTTAGTTCATTAGTAATGTAAAAACACTGGATTTTCAATAATTGCCAGATTCCTCTATCTTCCCCGTGTTTTTCTTCATTTTTTTAGAGAGTTATTGCAGCAAGTGGCCGAGTTTGAGAAGACTGATTTTAAACCCAACAGCAAGGTAAGTTATTTCAGGTCTGGAAAGGATATTTATTATCTGTCTCTAATAGGCGTAGTCAGTGTTTCAGTTCTTTTACAGTGTATAATGCTTATTACCTGCAGCAAGCCCAGAATTCACACCTTTTGCTGGTTAAAGTGTTACATACGCCTTTATTGTAGATTGATTCATCATTTGTTATGTGCTATAGGACTTCAGATGTGCAGATATTCAGTTAGCGGTTGAAAACCAGAAGCTCTGGCTGGGTTTCTGCCTCTGAAGTTATTTGTCAGAGTAAAAACAGAATTTTCTATTTTTGTTTAAAACCATATCTTGTCGTTACTGTTACTGTACTCTTTTGAGAAGTGAAGACCTGCTATTATATGCCCAACCTAATGTCTTTCTGAACCCATATGACTTAATTTTTTTCTATGGAGCACAAAAATTAAATTTTAGAATGTCCACCGTCTTTCATATTCCATAAGAAAAGTAAACAAGGATTGAGGTTGTCAAGCTGTAAAATGACAAAAAGCATAATTAAAAGTCATAATCTATGTTTTCTGAGTCCGTATTATATTCTTTTATTAGCTTTTAGGCCATATGATTTATCATTTTTTGGCTGAACTATTCAATATCTCATTAAGCTACCATCAACACCTTTTTTTTGCTTTCAGTTACATCAGGAGGCCAATAAGCCCAAATTAGCACCACTAAATGAAGGCGGTGTGTCTGAGTTACTTCAAAGGGTAAATCTGAGTTTATATTTAATAACAATAATAAAGTATAAATCTAAAAGATGATCTGTAATTTATAATGATCCGTTTTGACTGGATTTTCCAACTCACAAATCTTATATGTACACTTGTACTGTATGATTGCAATAACAAAACTAACAAAACTTTGTTTATGCTTATAATTGTAGGAGATTTCCAGACTACAGGAGGACAATGATAAATTGAAAGCTAGACTAAGAACTTTGGAGTCACAGGTGAAATTTATAATGACAATATTTAAAAAGAATGTTGCTTGTTACATACAGTGGTCTCACAAAGTATTTGGACACTGAACAATATTTTTAAAATTTTAATATTGTGCTTAAAAAGTGTGCTTATGCAAATGTTCTTTAAAATAAAAGTCACTTGTTATTAAAAGTTTGTCATCTAATGCTTTGACATTCATGCATTGATAAGTGACAAAATATTTGCCATTGTAGCATAAGGAGCCATTGTATGCTACAGTTAGATTGTTTTAGTTCATGGTGTTTCCTGTTGTTTTCTAGGCCATGAGTGCTCTAGATGACAAAGGCAAAGCAGAAAGGGCCCTGAGAGAACTTCAGAAACACCAGGGAGATCATCAGGTACAAAATCCCAAAGACTGACCCAGAATGGAAATTATAGGCTTAAATGTTTACTAACATACGGCTTGTTTTTGCTTGCTCCTGCTTCCTTTTTTTATGCCAGTATGACTTCTCGTATTTTGTGAGGTTTCATTTCTGATGATTTCTATTATTTGTTTGGCTACGGGGAAACACTGTGGTATGTGCTGTTTGTTTTCATTTTCATATGTATTATTTATAGTATTGCAGGTCCCCTGTAAAGTGTTTGTAAAATTTACATGCTGCATGAAATAACATCCAAAAGTTTACAGCCTCTTTCTGTCCTTTGATAGTCCGCGATGCATGCGCAGGAGATCACTCATTTAGAGGGCACGGTAGCAGCGATGCAGGCAGACTTTGAGAAGACCCTCAGTGCCAACGCTGCTTCTCAGAAGGACCTGCAAGAGAACCTTATATCAGCTAAACACGACCTGCTCCGCATCCAGGAGCAACTAGCTCTTGCTGAGAAGGTGACCACGTTATAACTGCATGTACTGACTACATTGCAACTTTCCCGTTTAAAGGGACAGTACATCTAAAAATGAAAATTCCTTATTTACACACGCTTACGGTTTTTCACACATTCAGGAACTGGAGAAGAAATTTCAGCAGACGGCTGCCTACCGCAACATGAAAGAGATTCTCACTAAAAAGAATGACCAGATTAAAGACTTGAGAAAAAGACTACAGAGGTACAATTTTAGGATGTTATAAACACTAAACCCAATTAAAAATGATGGATTGAAATTAACGTTTGTTGTTTTTGTGTGTTCCTGCCTTAGATATGAATCGGATGAGTGAACGCTCAATTTACAGAACACACGCAGAGATCAACAAAGAGACTTTTAACAGAGTTTAAAGGAGAAGTCATGTTTGCCTGTAATCCTATACATTACAAAAGCAAAGAACCAAAGTATGAGAAATATAAAGAAGAGATTCTTGCACCAACTTTCTGTGTAATTCTTCATCAGTGAGACACAGCAACAATCTGACATACGGCTTTATATGTAGTACAGCTTAGTTGTTTATGGCCATTGATAAAAAACACTACAAATGACACTACAATTACTTAGTTATTGTGTTCAATTTGCTAAGGAAATGTAAAGGCCAGAGCTTGTTTCAGATTACAACATTTCTGTGCAGAACATGTCTTTTTTTATATTGTTTTTATATTTAAGTTAAACTACTAGAAATTAAGCTATTACAATTAGGACAACATAAAGATTTGATAATAAGATCCCAGAGGAAAAATCTGCAAAGCTTCGTATAAAGTCTGTATATACAGTATAATGCATTGCAAAGGTATTCTTAACGCTTTATAATGCATCTGTAACACATTAATACACTTTAAATTTGCATCTGAATAATCATAAGTGCAGTTATTTATACATGCTATGCATATACATACTATACATATAAATTAATTCATAATTATTTGTATATATAGTATGTGTATTCCAGGGCAATTACTGGTAAATGGCGTAGTTCAGTATTATAACTGTCTTATAAAGTCATTTTTGAAGCTTACAGTGTGTTTTATTATGTATAGCTTTAAAATGCTAAATATGTTATATCTGTGACTGAATTTCTAACAGTGTGTTTTTGTCAAAATCAATCATTTTGTAAGTTTTTTTGTATGATTGTAGTTATATTTTAAATTACTACCCTTTATTTAAGTTGGCTGTGCAAACATTTATATTTAAGAAATACTTTTATATCCATTCTAACTGACACCACAGTGGGGCACCAGTTCACATCTGATCCTTTTATTTATTTTTTCTCTTTTTTTAAAACCAGGTTAGTGTCAAAACCTACAACACTAACTACAGGTCAGTTACAGTCAGAATGTATTATACAGTTCAACAGTGGAGGCATCAGTGCATTAAGATGTTTTTTGTATTGCACTTTCCTGTATATTAATATGCTGTGCACAGTATATTTTTGTAAGACTTTTGTGTCCTTTTATTCCTCAGTCATAAAGAATTACTGAAACGGCTGTGTAGGAGCGACCTGTGGTTGGAGTCTTTAATTTTGTGTAAGCTTCTGTTGATGTAATATATATTAGCTTGAAAATACAGTGGTTCACATGAGCTCATAAAAACAGTCATGGTCTGATTTATGCTAACTTTATTTAACAGTTACGTTAATAGTTTAAATAAAAGGTACTAGATTTTGTTTTTTTTGTGAATTGTTGTTATCTAACTTAACTATTTTGCATTATACATTACACATTTATTCAGGCCCAAAACAGTCTACTTGGATGGGAAGGAACTGTATGACCAAAAAAGTAGGAATAATATTGGTTTGCTAAGCTAATATCAGATAACTTAAACCTAATATCCATATGCCGCATTCAATACATAGCATGTTGCCATAGACAATTTTACCTATCATACTCCATGCACCAACTAGTAACATTAAAAAGCAACATGAGATGACAGAATGTTAGCACTGTTTAAAACATGTCTGGTTGTTTCTTGATGCATGACAGTTGCATAACAGATGCGTTAAAAAAGTACAATGCTTTTTTTTTAGGTGTGCTCATGTATGTCGGGTTTTGCAGAACATAAGCAGTTGTATCTATTATTATTACAAATTATGTATAATATCTCTGGCATTAGTAAATGGCTTGACTTGATATCGCACTTCTAATACAGCATAAATATACCACATAGCCGACCTATTGGTGGATTTTAGCTTGGTGAAGGGGTAAGCCCCTTAGAATGTTTATAGTGAAGCTTTCAAAGCCACTTTCTGCCTTACAGTAACCCTGTGTTTGTACATTTAAATGAGCAATGACTAATATCTGTATTCATAATCAGTTCAAAACGAACTCCTACAAAAAATAACTCTTAAAAAGGTGCTGACAACCGATTTAATCTGTGCCTTCTGTACTTAAGCGTGAAACCAATGTCTAACTAACCAAATAAAAACATACCGAAACTTTTTACAACACTTGTCATGTCGTGCATGCAACCATCATGTTGCTTGTGAAACCTGACACCTCTAAATGTGAGAGTTACCATGTGACTGTATTTAGCTGAAAAGGAACATGATACGATGTATCACTCTCTTATTTTCAAAGCTTCGAGCATTTGACTTCTCATAAGTCGATCGATTTGAAAAACAAATCTCAGCAAGCAATAGACAGGAAGTGAAGAAATGTTCTTGCTGCCATTCTACTCAGATCCTTTTTTTTATATATCACATGAATCTAAAGTTCCACAAAAGATCGCTACGGTAATTTCTAAAGCTTTTGTGTGCCGACACTATACAGAAAGGCCCCTAGAACTCTTAGGGGATTTTTGCAGTCAACATAATTTCAGTTTTAGTCATACGTACAGTGGCTGACAAAGTTTTGCATTAGTCAAGCATGAGGATGCTGTTATGACTAAAATTGTTGATGAATGAATTACATTAGATGTTTGGCCAGCAGTGGGATTTATGTATGTGTCAGATGGGTGTTCCTGTAGCTCAGTTGGTAGAGCAATGCGGGTTCGATTCCCAAGGGGCACATATAGTGACAAAATGTTTAACTTGAATGTACTGTAAGTTGCTTTTTTATATATTTTTTTTTTATCTAGAATAGTCGATTTTCTACACTTATAGCCAGTTGTCCCCTCATAGTGACTTAACTACCATAATCTCAACTTGTTTTGTTGCGTACTGGTTAACATAAACACTATGGAGACAGTGGGAGAGCAGAGATTCTAATTATGTTAAATCAGTTGTTTAGAAAGACAAATAAAAGCCAGTGAAACTTAATTACTACCTAAATAAACCTTTAAAGTGATTTTATGTACTTATGTATTTTAATAAAAATATTAATAAAAGTTTTTGTGTTTATATATGCCTAAGACCATATTGCTCATGCCATATTAATGATAACTGAGAATACCTTTCATTTTTTTTTAACTAATAACAAAGTTCTCATCAGTAGTGGTTGTTGCTGTCATATAGTAACATTTTAACACTGCTTGATTTGTAAAAGGTAAAAATCAAGCAGGTCAAATCAGGACAGTGCCGTATCTTTTACACCTCTTCAGGATACCTGTAGGGGCAGGATCTTTGTTTTCATTAAACGGTCTTTAAATGGCTGTGAAAGACAGTTTTACTGTTTTATCACTGATCGTTTGTGGTTGTATGATGATCTTGCTCTCATGCCAGGTTTGGTATTTAAATGAGTCAGTTGCAGTAATCCATGCGTTTGGACTTTCAGTTTAACTACAATGGATGATGACAGAGCAGTTTCACCAGGTAATTTCTCACGAAATCTAGACTATCTAACCTGATTCTGAATCTGAGTTTGACTTGATGAACAGAGTAAGAAACATTAACTTGTGTGGGTGACCTGTTTATAGTCATGGTCACATTTAAAGATTCTCAGTAGAGGTGGTTTCATTAAAATTATGCTCATGTCTCATTGGCTTAAATACTTAAATGTGTTGATGCTTTTTGAGCAAGTGAGATGGCACAGTGGCTCAGTGAGTAGCCCTGTTGTCTCACAGTAAGAAGGTCCCTGGTTTAAGTCTTGTATAAGCCATGAGACCTTTATGTCCAGAGCTTCCATGTTCTCCATGTCAGCGTGGGTTTCTGTCAAGTGCCCTGGTTTCCCTCCCACAGTCCAAAAACATGCAGGTTTGGTGAACTGGACATGCTAATTTCATCTTCTTTGATGTGTGTAGATTAACAGTTTCCTGCCAAAAATAAAGCTATAGTTACAGGAGTGGCATAAAAGAATAAACAAATTAGTAATATTTGTGTAATATTTTGTCAGATTGGACCTGACCTTTGGATGCGTGTACATTTATTCTCACTATTCACACATGATTTCGTTTTGCAGATTGGTACTGGTGTCACATTGTATGTGTCACCATCCTGTCAGATTACTTTCCCGTACTCTCTGCTGCCTGGGTCCCGGACATGGCCGTTTTGCTATGCCTTTCTGTGGTCTGAACTGACAAATTTCTGGGTACGACACCTCACATCATAATAATATCTATGGTTACTCAAAAAAACAACACTTTGTACCTAAGCAGTAAAACTGTCAGGTTTTGGTATTGAAACCCCCTGTTGAACAGGTTTCAGGATGTTGTTTAAATGTAGGACTTTCACACCATACAGACAGACGTTTTCTCAGGAAAACAGCATCGACCACATCTGTGCGTCTGTTTCTTTAATCACATTTTGATACTGTACAAAATGTTTTGTCAGGTAATCTAAAATGTGCTTCACATGGTAACATCTTAATTGCTTTAATGTCATTTAAATATAGTAAACAAACCTGCAGCATTAGGGTATGTCAACAAAGGGCAGGTTAAAAGTGGAACTGCACTTTATTGTAGTTTCATTGTGTTCTGCAATCCTCATCAACATGTCATACCAGTGACTCACTTCCCTAGTCGCATTAACTCAGAGCTAAAGATAGTTTTATCTGGTTTCAGGGACTTGTGTTTGCGTTTGAAAAGTACTGAATATAACAGGTTAAGGTGAGTTCTAGAGGAACAGGAAATAAGGTTCAAAGCTTCTCCACTTCTGTCCAAAGTGAGATTTCCAAATTGTTGTTAATACATTACAAAAGTCCCATTATTCAAATGTGTTTTCTCTAGCAGTTTTTTTTTATACATTTACATTATATACATTTACATTATATACATATACATTTTATACATATACATCCCATAATTGCCTGAACCAAGAGTCAAGCCAAAAGGTTTAATCTTTTGAGTCACGGGGGTATACCATACCAACCCACACCTCTTGTCTTGTGTGCCCTATAAAGCAGTTTCATTCAAAAGCCAAAACTCTAGTAGTGAAAAAGGTTCAGCAAGGTTCGCAGTGTTTGGGATGTGTGTCATATGACGTTTTTTTTATCTACACACGTGACTTTGTGGTCAGAGCGTAACAAGTTATAAAGTGCTGTAGACACTGCTGGGGTCACTGACTGAACAGTTCACGATAAATGACTTTTTGTGACTTGACAACGGCATAGAAAATGGATGAGTATACAACAACAGCCTGTAAGTATATCATAAAAATGACCTTTTATTTACTTTTATAATATGCTATTTTTTGTCATTTTGCTAGTTATATAAAGACCTCGTTAAATGACTTTTTAACTGAATATTAATTAGTAAATTAGGGCACCACAGGAAATTTGTTTCTGAGTAAATAGTAGCAGGTCTGATATCCTATATGGGAACATATCGTTTTGGCATCATTTTAGGAACTGTGTAATTGTGTAATACATCAAATAACATGTTTTGCTATATGTAACTGTTTTGCTGGAGGGTTTTGTGTAGGCATTATGATTTAATTACTGTTCATGTCAATGCATCATGCTTTTTGTTTTTAATTAGATGAACTGGAAACGTATAACTTTTCAGAAGATTCGGTGAGTAATTCCAGTATTACACTGGTCCTATCTGATATATAGTTGTGGCTTTTTTATTATATTGATTTTACTATTATCCCATTGACAATTACAATAAAATTGACTGTTACCACATCACATTGTAATGTTTATGCAATGCTATGAAAGATTTTTCGCTGTGTGCGTCACATATCCTTTATCTCTCATCTGTATGTATGTCAATGTGGAAAGGCGCCTAGCGTACGTTATGCTCCAGAGGGGCTTTGTTCACGTCGACCCGTGGGGTGGGTGATGCTCTTGCACACCTAAAAAGTTGAAAGAGGAAATATAGTGCGGCGTACTGGTGCGGTTTATCCACTACAGACACCTGCACCTAAACTCAGTTATGGAACGTGTTTTGTAAATTTAGACTGTCAGAGCTCGCTGGAGCGTGATGTCACAGATTCACACATTACTGATCAACTGGATTACAGCTCCAGAATTGTGAGAGACAGTTATGCTTGACAGCTACCAAACCACTGTAGACAGGAAGTGGCTGAGAGATGAGTTGAAATCTGTTTAAATAAAAACTGTGGGAAAACTCAAACTTCAGAGTTTCGTTATCAGCATTTCTTAAGTGGAGAAGCTAATGCCCATGAAAGTAAATTTATTAACATCAAATTGCAATGTTATGTTGCTAAGTTTAAATAAAATACTAAGTTTTTAGCTTTAATTCCTTAAAATTCTTTTTTTATTTACTTACTTGTGTGTTGTTCCAAACCCATAGGTTTTTATTAGCTAGTGGAACATAAAAGAAGAATTATTAAAGAATGTATGAAGCCTAATGAAAGTGAAAGTGGATGCAGGCTGGAATGACAAAAATGACAAAAGCACTATAAAGTATCAGAAATGTAGTCCATACAATTTGTACAACTATTTTTCCAGTGTTCTGAATCCATGTTTTTTGAGGCAAGCACCAATATTTCCACCTGTAGATACAACATGTCAGGTTTGACATTAATGAAGTTACAGCGCATTACATAATCAGAAAGTGCCTATTGTCTATTTTTTATTTCAGATGTTAGATACATCTGACTATGAGCATGGGCCAAGCGGATTATGTGACAAAGAACTGGTGCGCCAATTTAGGAAGTCCACAGAGCCACCTCTTTACTGGATCATCTTTGTCATTGGAGCTTTGGGCAACCTTCTAGTTGTCTGCATCTTCACAACTGTGCGTAACCGCCTGAAGACCATGACTGACGTCTACCTGCTGAACCTGGCAGTGGCAGATCTTCTCTTCCTCGGCACACTGCCCTTCTGGGCCACAAATGCTTCCCAGGGCTGGGTGTTTAGCGCTGTTATTTGCAAAGGAGTCTCTGCAGTTTACAAAATTAACTTCTTTGCTAGCATGCTTTTACTCACTTGTATTAGCGTGGACCGCTACATCGCGATTGTCCGCGTAACCGAAGCTCACAACTTCAAAAACAAGCGCATGTTTTGTAGTAAGATAACTTGTGTTTTTGTGTGGCTTGCCTCTTGCCTCTTAGCCCTACCGGAATTTCTCTTTGCCAAAGTTAAAACCTACATGTTCCAGCCCAGCTCCTGTGTCATGGCGTACTCCGTTTCGGACAACAACCGTACCAAAGTTCTGGTGTTAGCGTTACAGATCTCTGTCGGCTTCCTGTTACCCCTGCTGGTCATAGTAATTTGCTACTCAGTTATTATTCGTAAACTGATGCAGGCCCGAAACTTTGAAAAACACAAAGCCCTAAAGGTCATCTTCGCGGTTGTGGCAATTTTTGTTCTGTCCCAGTTGCCATACAATGGGTATCTAATCATAGAGGCCACTCAAGCTAACAACGCCACCATAACAGACTGTGATGTCATGCAGAGGTTAGATATGGCTGGGCAAATTGTGAAGTGTCTGGCCTACACACACTGCTGCCTGAATCCCATCCTGTACGTCTTCATTGGAGTTCGTTTCCGCAGGGATCTCGTAAACCTGCTTCAGCGTCTGTCCTGTGGTCTCGGATTGATCGACAAAAACAAATTACAGCAAGTTCCCAAGAGGCCTTCTGTTATGTCAGATACTGACACAACTCCAGTTTTGTCCTTATAGACCAGCCCACTATATTTACAGTACTGACATCTCATACATTAAAATCTACAGAGAGTACAACCTGATTTCACAGGAAAATGTAACTATTTTACGAGTTGACATTTTCGTATAAATGAATTCGTACTATGCAAGTCATACAAAAACATACTTTTTTAGGGTGCACCCCTAAACCCAACTATTACCGGGCGAAAGCAGGTCATATGAAAACATACGAATAAGATTGCACAAACTGATACGAATTAGCCATCAAATTGCTAAAACTTAAAACTGTTACAAATTGCCATGAGATTGTTTTAGTGTAACGTTTGCATTAATTAGCAGTGTATAGCAATATCTCTCTTATTGTCCTTATAAAATAGTATTATGAGATAGTCTTGTAGAGATTTTGTATAAAGTTTGTGTCACCATTTTGTTAAGTATGACTATAAATATGTTTCAGACTTTTTTGTAAGTTTTCCAGGAACATTGTAAGTAAAATGTAAATAGACATTAAGCATCTGTGAGTGTAATAAAATTGTATGTTTTAAAATAAAGTGATAAAAACATAATGCGTTTAATTTTTACAAATAAATATGAATGCAAATATGTAAGCAATTTCAAAACATAGTAAACAAGTAAAATGCATTGAAAAGAATGTGTGTTTAGAAATGGACGGTAAGTGGTGTAGATGAGGTCACTATTGTGTTTATTTCACTGAGCTGTAGAGGGAAATAAAGACACTGCACACAATCAGGAAGACTCTAGTACTGGCATTGGTTAATTGTACAAATGTAGAAGGTGCACCACAAGACACAAACCGCAAGTAAATCTCTAGAAGTGAATGGCACGAATTTAGCTTGCATTCAAGACTCCTTCTCAGCCTTGAAACTTTTATCTGAATTTAGATCTGAAATCTGTTGGAATAGATTAGATTATTGACATAATATATAAATGTGGGGGAAAGGCCTTTGCTATGTGGGAGTCATGGCTAGTCTGACTTCATTTATTATGCAAAATGAATCACATTATTCAGATATAATCAAATTCCAGTTACACACACGTTTTGACAGGCCAAAACAAACAGACTACAATTAAACTGATCAAAAACCTCCACAAGAAAACAAGGTGATAAACGTTGGTGGTACATTCCCAACACACAGTTACTACAAAAAAATCCATCTGAAAATATTAAACGTTTTCTGCAAACAAACAGGGTTTGGTCTGAAATACCTTAAAACATAAATCTTTTCATTAATGTGGATTACCGAGACCTATTTTATATTCCCTATACACATGCAAATGCATTTACTGTTGTATAAACCTATGAAAAACTCATCTCAGATCAGATTTGATGATCAAGATATTAACCTAAAAACCCTCAGGCCTGAAATGTTTGAACCACCTGATGACAGAACGATGTGGTATTTTTAACTGTGTGTGTAACGTATTTTCTGTGGTGCATAAATAGGTCACAATGGTGGCTTATCATCTCACTCCACAGTGTTTCGCTATGACTGTGGCTGTGTCTGGTTTGGATTGAACGTTGAACGATGAGAAAGGTCTGGTTGGCTGGCACTACAGGTTATGGTAATCTGTGAGTGACACAGCGGTTTTTAGAGAGCATTAGTTACTCATGAGACCCTGCATGCACAGTCAGCTGCATTAGTAACAGCCACCACAGCCCATTAATACTGAACACTGTAGAAAAAAACATCTTACCAACATTAGCAACACACAAAGACGTAAATATGAACAGCTAATATTTATAGATCATTTCAGAATTACTATGAAAATAAATATGGCTTCAGTTGATATTTTAACATTCATACAGTGTCTACAAGTGTGCATAAAGTGTTTAAACACCACTGGGAGTCACCGTTCAATGGTCTTGCAATAACTTCAATGCATGTAAGCAGCATTAAACTGTATAAAATAAACAATTAAATAAATACAGTATTAAATAGTTGTATATAACAGCATAACAGTTGTGAACCTTTTAATGTACTATTAAAAGAAGTGATTTTATTTATTTCACTATATTGTTACAATGACTACACAACTAGATTATTTTTACAAACTTCATGCAATTTTTAGAAAATGTGGTTTCATGTTTTGCTCTGTGGTGATTATAGTGTTTTTTTTTTCCAAAGCAAGTAACAAACAAGTTTGATGTTATTGAGGTTTAGAGGGTTTAGAGCGAGGCTGTACCTGCAGCCTTCAGGTGAGACCACAGCCACATATATTCATCTGCTCTCTCTCTCTTTCTCTCTCACACACACACATTTTCTCACTCTCTCGCTTGCTCACTTTCTCACTCTTGCTGCTTTACTTTCTTCTCACGACAGGAAACTGTCAATCACATCAACAACCTTCAGTATGCATGCTAATGCTATACCTGTGCCTCTGTGCTAACACTACTCTAAAAACTGTAGGGACAACATGTAGTGAATGACTGAAACGTGAACCTTACTAGAACTCTTCTCCTTTGAGCCCATCGGTTCTCAGGTGAACCACTGCACACTTTTCACCTCCGAAAGTTATAAATTGTTGGCAAAATATAAAGTCATTAAGAAAGTGAGAATGTGACAATACATTGAATATTCCTAAATCATGCAGAATTATTTATTCTGGATTTACACAAATTGTGAAAAAATTAGGCAATATAAGGCATCTAAAGTTGAATATTTTTTTTTAAATAAACATCGCCAGAGCTTTGATTGACTTTTTTGCTAACAAATTAAAGAACAGACATATATCAACTGTATTATAACATACAACACATAAGACTACTTAAAATAAAAATGTTCGTCGTGATGAATTATATAATACACTTATTAAAAGCTAACAAAATTGATTTACTTATGGAAGCCACAGACATTTAACCAAACAAAGTAAAAGCTTCTATGAAACCATTTCGTGCAAACGACACGTGTTTCTTCACCGACCAACAACTGCTTTGTTTTTCAGTAGGCCGAGATGTGAACTCAGATGACACACTCCGCTAGTTTCTCTGGTTCTGTTGGAGCCACATAAGTGCTTTATGTGGTCCTTTCTAACCGTGCTGCTTGTGCTTGTAGACATGCACTGAGAGGAGCACATGCAATGATCTGCTGATTTTACACGTGTGTAGTATGTAGGTGGTGGTGATACTGGAAGACATCGTGGTTTCTACACTTTGTCTTAGAATGTCACTTTAAAATTAGGTCAACAGTTGTGAGGAAAAAGCCACCCAGATTTTTGCATTGATTACAAATGTGCTATGGTTTAACACGGTTATAGACAAACACGATCTGTATTAGTTATTATACTAATGAACAGTTTTTCATTAAAGACTTTAGCATAATTATTCACAGTGCAGGGTGAAAAAAAAATGTAGTAAGAATAAGGATGAATTTTGGATTATTCCTTCATATAAATCTGCTTTCAGTTTGTCAATATTTCTGGGATGTCAGCATCACAAATGAGTTAAAGTTAGAATAAACTTTTACTCATTTTACTCAACTTGTTGCTAAAACACTTAATCTCATAAACAAAAACATTTTCCCAGATGCATTGTTGAACATCCAGTGCCAGTTTAAATATTAAAATTTGCATGTTGCTTTCAAAATTTTGCACAATCAACAAAAATGAATTCACATTGATGTTGTGCAGTTCACATAAATCTCCGATAGATGGCGACTCCTGCACTACATAAGGAGCATTTATCCCGCAAAGTGCGCTTCTCATTTAACATTTGTGCCACAATAGCCCCACCCTGTGGTGCATCAAGTATTTGGGTTTGGTTTGTATCTGATCTAAAGCTCGGAAAAATACAACCAAAGCACAACCCACCAGTCGGGTGTGTTACGGGTAATGTGGCTTTAGTTTTTCGCGTTCTTAACATATTTCTTTCTGCCTCCGATCGCCTTGTTTCCCTCTCCAGCAGGTCAATTGGAGGGAGGGAGTAGCGGCGCGGAGGGCAGCCCGAGAGCTATGAAAGCGGAGCGTATTTGAAAAGTGGAGCAGCACCTGTGTCTCACAACATCCCATTCATTACACATCTCCCTAGAGTACGTGTGTGGGCATGCACGATTGTTTTTGTGTGGGATTTGTACAGTGCAGTATGTTGTCTAATTTTCTATGCGCATGTGGCTTTCATATCCGTACGTTTAAAATGTTCACTGCTCTTTTTTTTTTCCATACAGAAGAAAGACATCGACAGGGTTGAAAATAAGCCCCCTAAAAATAAACAACAATAAGTGCCTGTGTTTTTAGGCCAAACTGTTTATATAACCATTTTATTTATTTATTTTTATTTAAAATTAAAACAATGTGATAGAACCGCTTACCAACGTTGTCTGTGTTATCCAATCATAAGAATCGTTGTCACGACCCGATAGCTTTTGCACATGCTCGCAAAGATAGCGCGAATATAAATGACGTAACTTCCCTATTAACTTAAAGCTGGCTAGTTACTAGCGTCAATTAGCAACAACTTAATCTGTGAATAAAGCGATTTGGAGACTCGTATCGCATCCGCTGTCTTTCCTTAAAACAGGTGAGTGACAATTCAATAGCTGGAATAATTACATCGGCGAGTAATCCACAATGATAAACGACAACTTTGTCAACTTTACAGCTTAAATAATATATTTTCCACTAAAGTTTTTACAAAACGTAAGTGTTGTGGAAAGCTTGGCCTTCATACAGTTTAGTTCTATTGTAGGTTTGTTATTATAATCATGCTTTTTACACTCTGGGGTGAATCTAAATGATTTTAAATGATATTTTAATGGTACTCTGCATTATCAATCAAGTTAGTTAAATATTAGTTTGTTTTGTATTGAATGCCTGAACATTTCTTTATCATCTTTGTTGTCATTAAAGGAGCTTGATGGCCACTGTTTATTTTCACTGACTGGAAAAGAACATGAGTTAAGTTTTTCAAAACATCTCTTGTGTGACAAGATGCGGGTGAGTAACTGATGCAATTTTAATTTTTAAGTTACCTTTTATATTACCCTAAATTCCTCTGTGTTGTGTGTTGTTTGTTTGTTTTTGTTTTCATTTATGAACATTTAAAGTTTTTGTTTTAATGATATATATATTCAAAGGTTACCTGGGGATAAAGCTGAAAGCCATTCTCCTTTTTCACCTCATTCCCTGAATGTCCATCCATTGCTTTCTTTGTTTTTTTTTTTCTTGGTTCTCAGGGTGGAGTAATATTATGTTCCTCAACATCTTTTCATAAGCTCTCAACTGGTTTTCCTGGATGCTGAGCCATCTTTAGAACTGTCATTCCAAACCACAGTCCTGTCCTTATCCGCACTCATCTTCTCATCCCATCCATTTATAGAATCTTTCTCTCACATTCCCATTTCATCTCAGTCAAACTGCCGCCCATGTGTGTGTTACCTGCACTGTGATAAGTGTGTGATGGGCAACGGGTGTCATTTGTCACTGTCCTCCTTCACACACACACACACACACACACACACAGGTTGATGTGATGAAGAGTGTAAGAACCCTCTGTGGTCTGACACCCTGGAGACCACAGACAACAATGGACTATGGGGCAGCCACTCTAGGCTATTGTATGATTCTTCATTTAAACACTTCAGAACTTTCTTGTGCAAAATCTTGGATAGTGTGAAGGATTTTGTTCTCTCTCGCCTATTATGCTGTGAAAGTCTTATCTGTTCATTCTAAGTATCTTACATAAACTGTTGTTTTGGTTCTTTATATATGTTTTTCTTTGCTGTTGTCCTGCTTTTATTCATATGCGTTAAAAGGACCTTTGAAATGAGCTTCAGTTGTGATCTTTAGTGATGTGACTAAACCTTTTGCCTTTGCTTGTGTTTGTGTCAAAACAGTAGTTCTGAGAAAAAAATTATTGCTTGTAATTTCTAGACACAGGAATTTGAAAGAAAAATCACAGTCTGCATGCATAAAAAATCTGCACAATTTTTCTTATAATTTGCTTTTTGTAACATAAGAATGCAAGTTATGAATTTGAAATGAAATGGTGAAATTATTTAAGTGTTTTGTGGACTGAATCTCACAGGTGTCTCCTAAAGGTGTTACCAAATCTCAACAACATCTCAAAGTCTGCAATGAAAAGTCAGAAATTTCAATATGAACTGTAATTTTCTATTGCCAGATTATCAGGTCATTATCTGAGCATGTTTTTTTTTTACTCAACATTTTAAAGGTGAGTTCATGTGGAGCCTGAACATTCAGTCCTATCAACCATCATTACAAGTGTATATAAGTGGCGGTTCATTTTTCTCCAGTGACTGGTTTTGCCATCCCTCTATTTAAACTTACTCTAACCAATTGTATCTAATTTTGTACCTTTTTAGCAGTAGGTCAACCAACCAATTAGTTTTTGTTTTTATTGGTCTTAAAAATTTAGGAATAAACATCTGAGATCATTTTAAGACGTTAATGTCTCTGTAAACCTTATTTGTATTAACACTTTGTCATGTCAGATCAGTATGTGCCTATGAGGTCAAAACCGTTACCTTTGAGACCGCCCTCTTCTCCCTGCCTAAAAGACAAACTCATGTTTGATAGTTTTTTTTTTTCCTACCCATTCTTTCCCTGAGCCATATTTTAAGGAGAGGGAAACCCCCTCAAACTGCATAGTTTTGGATCCATACAAAAAGGCTAGGTTTGCTTTAAACAGGAGTTAGGGCTTTGATGTTGACCATATACAGGCAGTAGTTTGATGAAATATTGATAGCAATTCTCCAATTCATAGCAGCACCTGAGGGATGTTAGTTTGCCTTTCAGCGAGAGGAGTTTGTGTAGCGGACCTTCACAGCACAGCGTTATAGGACATGATTCATCAAGCATCAGAGCAGGTATCTGTTATTGGACCTAATCACTCGACTGATCAACACAATGAAATGCTATTGTGATCAAAAAGAAGACACACAGTAAAGTGTCTCTGTCAAAGTGTGACAGATTTGACAAACAAATGAGAAATCTCAGAGGTCTTTACCTCTTCCTCACTTTGTGATTTATAATTTTATAGTCGTATATCTCTGCATACCAAAACAAATCTGATCATTTGTGCTCTTAGAATAACGAAGTAGTTTTATTTGCTAATTTATTACAGAAACTTTGCATAATGTCCTATAATAACATTACCCATAATTCCATGAGCGTGGATGTCCAATCCCACATTCATTTAATAATGACATGGTTCCCAATTATAGGATTATGGAGCACCTGCTAATGTAGAGAACTCATTTTAAACAATGTTCTCCTTTAAAGTAGCAAAAGACACAAATATGCAAACTCTTCCCATAAAAAATTAAACGAGCACTTTTTGACCCAATATTCAAACACTTCCTATCAGTAAGAGCGTGAAATAAGATTTCCAGTGGTGGCTGAAAAAGTTTTATTTCAGTTGCTGGTAGAAGTGACCCACATTCTTGTGGCAACAAAGAGAAAGTACAGGCATGAAATACACTTATATCACATTTGAATATTGATTTACTGCCTTGAGTGTGTTTTTATTTATTTTGTCTGTATTTATTTGTATGACAGTGTAGAAAAATACTCCTATCAGAGGGATTTGTGCACATGCTGGATTTATACACAGAGATGTTAAAGTGCATAATAAACTCTGTGGGGCATGGCATCAATGTAATGAGAAATAAAGAGATGATACAAAAGAAAAATAAAGTAAGTTTGAGAGTAAAATAGATGAATAAGAGAAGTTGAGCAGAGCCAGGGGCACAGAAAGGTCTCACGCTTTAGAGAAATTAGCACGCTTTCCACCACCGTCCATTAGATAATCAAATTCATGCCACACAAGGCTCACCAGCCCCTCCTTTTCATTACTTCCCTCTAATCCCTGTCGATAAGAGAACTCGCATACCACTTTCATTATGCTGTTATTTCAGAACCGGCATTGAATTCCCTCAGGATACTATCAGTCAGAAAATTACTTAACTAGCTGAAGTGGATACAGTTTTGCGTTTATTATTTTTGACAGCCTCAAAATAATCTCACAAATATGCCTTTCCGATTTCGGGGCGGGGTGAGGGGCAAAGAGCGCACCCGTTATCAGGCGAACGCACTAATGGCTCACTCGCCGACACCAGATATACCTCCAACAGCGAGATGAGGGTTTCCAATATTACAAGAGGGGCAGAAAAAAGAGACTCGGAAAAAAGAGAGAGATAATATCGCCACCATTTGCTCTTTGCTTGGATAAGGAGCGCATATTCAACACTTGCGCGGGCTGTTTCAGCCTTTAGAAGTAAGAGGCCTTCTCCTCTTTAGGCTTTGAGCATACAGTGGATTAGTACTCAATAATCTCTCCTTTGTGGAGTGTTTACTGGGCTCAAGACTAAACACTTAAAGATGAGAAACCTCAGTCTCTGAACCAGCTGGTAATCCTCACTCAATCTTTTCAACAGAAAGCAAAGCAAACAAGCAACGATATGAGTTAAATTGCCGACTACCATTTCATGAATGACGGGTTTGGTGAAAGGTTTTTGCAGTAGATTTATCAAGTGATGAATCCGATAATAAACACAGAGAAGGATTATGGGGTAAACCTTTTATTTTTTTAGGAATTTTGTTGTGTACTTTATTTCTTTTTATTCTTGAATGTGATTCGAGAATGTGTGATTTATTCTTAAATGTGATTTGAATTATTTTATGTTAAAAATACTTTATAAAAGACAGGGGAGTGTTCGAAAATTGATTTAATGATGCTTGTAAGTTAATTTGTAAATTGTACATTGATTTGATGATGCTTGTTTGATGATGTGGTAAAGAAACAATGCATGTGACCTTTTAATTTGTAAAAGTAATAAGTGATGTTGCAAAATTTTTTCTCAGACTGGATCAGTGGGTTGTTTGGAGATCTTTGGTTATCTTTTCTTAGCATGCATTAGACCCTGTGTGTATGTGTATGACCTGGGAACCAATTTTGGGCTATTGCGTATACATATTTTTGTATTGTGTGGCTGCATGTATATGTGTAGAATATGTATGTACACAGTCAGGTATGCAAGACAAATTATTGTATTGCTGTACCTCAGGTGGTAAAGCGTAGCACTAGCAATATCTGGGTCATGGGTTCGATTCTCATGAACTGCTCATGCATATAAAATATGTAACTTTAGTGCAATGTAAGTGTCTGTCAAATTTGTTAATATGTGTGCATTATGTAAAAGTAAATCTTTTGGAGTTTGTTTTATACATTTCCTGGTAAAATGACTTTTAGGTGGCATGTACATAAGTCTTAGGGTGTGCACCATGTCAAAGTGAGTCGGGTTTGGAATAGTCAGGAATTCTTGTTTAATTGGGGTGAGATTAGGGGCTCAAAGGGGGCCAAGAAGGGACCTGTACCCCTTTCTTTCTCCTCCAGAACTGCTTGGCACCACCGTGGCTTTTGATGTGTGCTTTGGCTCTTCGAGGCCGACTTTGGAATATGTTCTTGGGAGACCAACGGTTACTTGCCTTCAGGCAAAATCTCAATCCCCAGGATCCGACTCCTCTTTGATGGAATACTTTTGGGAGCAGCTAACCACCCCCAATCCCCACTCTGCCTTACCCCTCCTCTTATTTCACCTCTTCTCCATGGACCCATTCTCTCTCTCTCTCTCTCTCTCTCTCATCCATCTCTCTGAGAGATTCACAAAGAGACCTGACTGACTGCCTACATCTTTATATCTCTCCATCTACTTAACTAAAGCGGTTGAGAGCGAGTAGATAAATGGAAAGGTGTATCATGCGTTATCCGTGTCTGACCATGCACCTTTCAGACTATTTTTCACCCATCTGCTTTTAAATTTGTGTAATGGTACAATAAGACGCCTATTTGTGACAGATTATTCTGATACATGTGTTCAAATAAATTCCAAATGCATTGGAACCTTTTATGTATCCAAATACATAAATGAACACACATGACTGTGGCTTTTGTAGTTGACATATATAAATGTTAGACATTATGTGTAATGGATGATCTTGGTCTGAGAATTTTGATTGGCTTGTTTTTTTTCTTTTTTTCATTTTCTGCCTTTTTGGTAACTGCAGCTGTGTAAATTGGTTAACTGGTTGTTTTGTGCTATATTGGTTTTCCTTGGTTTCTTTCTCTTTACCTTTTTGGGCATGACTTTGCTATTCCTTAAAGTCTAAATAATTTAGGATGTATTGTAGATAAGCATCTATATTACTAATTTGCATAAGTCCTTTATTTAATTTTGTATTTACTTTGGATTTGTGACAAGCTTTTAAGCAGCGTGAATGAGTTCACTTAAAGGCTTGAAATGCTGTTTCTACATGTGAGAAGAGCATTTCTAATGTTGTAAAGGCAAGTAAATTAAATCTTTATCACCATAATGTAGTTTAACATACTGTTCGACCATAAGCATCACTTATAGGCCAATAGCATATATGGCATAAACAGAACGCTTACAGGACCTGAGGTCTTGACCACACACACAGTCAGATCTTGCTTGGGAGATCACAGTGTGATTTTCTGCCGTGAAAAGTCAGTTAGTGCCCCATTGATTGATGGTGAGCCCAGAAGGTCTTTCTTAACAGCCTAATTTCCCTGTATATTGATTATGTATATTGATTAGGAATAACCCTTACAGGACACCGAGTTCTCCTTTTCATGTTTGCGTTAAGGTCTCACTTTAAGGTTTTCCCTGCAGAGTTCCCGGCTTCTGCTGTATGCACTTGTCATTTTTCCAGATTGCAGGATGGATGGCTGTGCTCCCGAAACATTGGGGTAGGAATTAGATTTGTTGTATATAAGAGGAATAGGACAATTACAATACCATAACAGCATTATATTCCCATTTTAAAGAAAGAAAAATGTACTAAAATATACAGAACAATAAGGATTTAGCTGATAAAACTGAGAAAATAATGCACTGAAAAGGTCTTTGATATTTTAAAAGAAATCCCAGCTTGAAGAAATGACAGATTTAAATTTGTGTTTCATTTGAACACCTTTACATTTAAATACACATTTCTTTACTGTTTTAGTCAATCTAAATAAAATTACAGAATTTTGTCTGAATCAAATGATATAAAAGTTTATAAGATTGTGGAAATCATGTTTTTTCTTTACAATAATTCAGCACGTGGTTTACTTCAATATTTCAATGGTTTTCACACAATCCTTTTTTTGTTAAAATTCAGAAAACTACAAAACCTTGTTTTTGATATTCTTATATGTGACTTTTGAAAGTCCCTTTAAATTTGTGCTTTGCAGGAGAAAACTCTAAAACAAGCTTTCTGTGTATTTTGAATGCCTCCATTATCTCCTCCAAACGTTTTGGTGTGTTAGAAAGTAAATTGTTTATACTTTATCAAAAAAATATATATATATTTTCAGGATTATGCCCAAGCTTTTCCTTTGCTTTGTAGTTAGTTGCTTAACACTTTTAATAACAGTGTCAATATTACACATTACACTTAAATGCAATTAATCGTAACAGTAATAAATACCATTAAATTGCTTAATGATTCTTGCATATTAAGTGTAATTGTTTTACTAAGACTTTAGGAAGTAACAGAGAAACACTAATATTGTAATATACACTGACCATTTGGTTTTTCCTCTCCAGTTTGCCTCAAACGTGACTTCGTCTGAGGAAGCAGCGCTCGCTGGGATAAGGCGAGGAGGGAGGGAGGAAAAAGGGGGTAGAAAGAAAAGAGGGGAGGTAGCGTGTCTGCTCTCCGAAAGGGAGGAGTCACGCAAAGGGAAAGGGCAGCTGGAGCTCCACACTTCAAATCTTCTTTCCCGAGAAATATCCGTTACAGTCTTTATTGCGATAAACATTTTGACTTGCGTGAGTTGCTATACTTTTGGTGCGAGGCTTTGGGTATGTTGGCACGGATAGGGCGTTAGTTTACGTGCTTGGGCTGCCACTGCCAAACGCATATAGGAAAGAAAGGAAGACGAGGGAAAAAAGAAAGAAAAAAGTCCGCAGAGCAGTTTTGGAGTCTTAAGTAAAGAAGCGAAGAGATTTCCCTGCAACAAGCATCTGCACGCCAGCGAGAAGATAGGACAGAAAAGTTTCACAACTGAAGGGAAGCCACCTTCGAACAAGTAAGTGAGAGAAACGTGGAGTTGTGCCACTCTTTTCTTTTGCTTCCATCAAAGTTTCGCACAAGAAGATGTTTAACGAGTAATGCACCCTTCTGTCAGAGGTTTAGCGTTTCAAATAAGTCGCAACGTAGAAAAATGCAAAACTGGCAAGTTTGTTGTTAATTATTACATTAAATAAATAGGACGCACTCGTAAAGTTTATTTGCAGGTGCGGGTGTTTTTTCTGCTTTATACAGTAGGGTACAGCGCAAGTTCAGCACAGCCGTTTTGGAAACTTTTGGCACTTATTGTAAAACTTGCGGCCCCTATTGGTCTGTTAATATGTTTTGAAAGTGGCCCAATGTTTAACGCTTCTCAAGTTAGTATTTATTTTAAAATAATAAGGATGCATTAGGACGCAGCGGGTTTCAAGGCATTTTCTGAACTTTAATACATAAAAAAAATTAAAGTGCTTTTTGAATACGGTCCCGAAGAAAAGTTGGTCACGCATATTTACACGGCATCACATTTCAGTGCCATTTCAATCTTAAGAAAATTTCAAGACATTCATGATTTCTAGTTGACTGGATTAGAGAATTCATAAGGCAAAACGACGGGCAATTTCTCAAACCTACAGGTTAAAAAAATAGATGTTTAAGAATTAAAAATTAAAAAGCATTGCGGCCTTAAAAGGAAAAGCCGCTATTTTGTTAACAGGCAAACTAATCATTTTAAAATAATTACGTGCGATTGTAAATTGTAAAAGGAATGAATTATGTTTTTAGTTGAAAAGAATATTATTATTTAAGGTGTTGTACGTTCTGTCGGCTGTGAGGATAAAAATAAAACACATTTGATAGATTAGTAATTGAAATAATTGCCTATGATTTTTATTTTATATATAATAGCCGCAACAATTAGCAGTTTAATTATTATTCAGTTTTTGGTTTGATTAGTGGAAATTATTTTTGACTTTTGAGGGTGGTGCAAAGTTAGTGCATTATTATGTCACGAGTGCATATGTTTGCTTAAAACTTTTCCAAACTTTTCGACCTGAAAGCAGTTAATAATAAAGACAGATGCTCCGAAAAGCTTCCAGTAGATCAACAGAACTCACGAGGCTTTGGAACGTTCCTGCTCAGCCAAATCTCTCCAATTAACAGTGACTCAGAACACAGGAGAACTTCACATTTAAATATCTTTCATAAAATGTTACAGGTTACCATTGGTGTAAATAAATATAGAAACATGTTTAATATGAGCACTGTAATGTAAAGTATACCAGATGCCTTTTTCTGGGCATAAAAAGTAAACGAGGCCTGCTAATTCTGTTTCTTTGGCTCATTGTGCTTCTGTCTGTTTTTGTATGTTTTAGTTTTTCTGACTTCCTTTCTTTAGATTGTTTATTACAAGTAATTATTGCAGGATTTTTTGCAAGATGATTCACAGTAAATTGCTAAAGGTTTCACTGAATAGGTCTATCTGTGATTAACTGATCGAGGCTGATTTCAGAACACTTTAAATGCTAAAAATCAGATGTTATTTTTCATATAATTTAATGCAATTTAGAATTAGTTTTTATCTCATCATGTCAAAAATTATCCATTAAATTATTCCAGTGATGTTGAACTGTGTGAGTCACACGGGATGAAAGCAATACAGCTATAAAATCTGTAATCTGTTCCCTTTCATTTAGTATTAGTTAAATTTTTAGCAGTCACCCATAACAGAGATTTAGTTTTATACTGTTTTGAAATAAGCCTTCATTTGTGCTTCTAAATCTGAGCTCTCTGGTGATAAGTTGTTTTCTGATAAGACACAGACCACAAAAAATTCCACTGCATGAGTTTTCAAGTATTTTATCTCAAGCCTCTATCTTGCCTTTTGGGAACAAATATGTCTGTGTGCTTGTTGGTTTTGCTTAAACAAAAAATTAAATTATTTAGAAAGTAAATTATACAAGGAATCCTCTAAACTGAAAATTTAATCTTCCAAAAAGTAAAACAGAAAACGTTTAGTTTAATTTAAATAAATGCATTTGTATTAGATTTGGATATTGAAACAAATTACATTACCACAGTACAGTATACTCGGAATTTAAGCTCTTATGATTAAATGTGCACAAAGTGAGCAATGTTTTAGATTTGCAGTTAATCTGTAGAATATATGTAACATTTATTATTTTAATTATGCAATTGTATTTAATTGAATTGTTTGGTTTAAAAGGTCTTGATCAAACAGGTGCAATTTTTTTTTTTCACTGTGCATGAGTGAATTATGAATTATTCACTCATGCACAGAACTATTCAGATAAACAGATTTCAAAACTGGGTTCATATCTTTATTCTCATACTCTCAGTTTTACGACTCACTCATCAAATGGGAGTTTATCTTACATTACTGTTAATATATGCACGGCTGCATTGCAGAACAGAAGTGAAGGTTAGCGGGTCACTGCCGCCCGCCTCCCCTTTCCCGCCTGCTGTACTAAGCACACTATGTCACCGGCTAATATTAACAAGCGGAGATGACACACGATTATCCTCAATGCCATTCCACCCCCACACCCCCTTTTCCTCACACTCGGCATGCATAAACCCTCAGATTAGGCGTTTTTGAGGGGGACGCCCGTACCCTTCAACCTCAGGGTCCTTTAGCATCCTAAAGCAGTTCTACCTGTCATTAGGTGCATAGGGGAATGAGATGACTAAGAGGGGGGCATTGAGATGCTAATGTGAGTTTGAATAGCACTGTGCTTATTGTCCAAACCAATAAGGAACAAATGGATGGGAAATTTCAGTGTCTCTGTGAGACTGATAGCAGAACGCAATCCTGGAAGTGCTTTAAGGCCATTTGGGGCTTTTTTTTCCTATGTAGTGGTTTGTGGTGCGGTGGTAAAGCGTGTTTTTTGAGTTTGATATCTCAGCAGCCTGGCTGGGCTGATTGCTTTTACACTGAGGTACACAAAGTGATTTGTTATGATAGATCTGTAGCGGCATGAGATGACTACCAGGCTTTTTGTGCATGTGGTATTTCATCAAGAATCAAACTCCGTTCTGCTCCCCTCACAGTTGTCAAATTTGTCAGAACTTTACATCTTGCCTCCAGAGAAAATCACAGAACGAAATTCCATTTTTTGCCCTAAATATATCTGATGTATTTGCCCGTGTTTAGTATTTTTGACCCTAACAAGCACCTGACTACGATCGCCGGGGAGCCTTTGTTGTCATGCGGCACTGTGGCTCTTTGCCTCCGCTCACCGCTGTCAACAAGCCACGACTTCCAACTGAAATCCTTCACTTTGATGATCTTCAACTTTGATACGTCTGACATCAAATAAAAAGGCACAAAGACTGAAAGAGGAAAAAAGGGAAACGAGTGAGAGTGAGCGATTGGGAAAAACAGACGTGTAAAAATGAAAGTTAGGCAGAGAGGAAGAGATTCTCTGGCTGTGGGACAGGTTAGAGTCGAAGATCGGCAGATGAGAAGTTGAGTCGCTGAGGAAGAGTGGAGACACGTCAAAGGTGTTTGTCTATATTTGTGTCTCGGCGGAGGGGGTCTCCAGTTTTATGGGGGGCTCCCTCTCAATCTCTCCCTCTCTCTCTTTCTCTCTTTCACCCCCATCTAATCCCCAGGCCCAGTCATCCCTTCAGGGCATGCCTCAGATCTGCCTCTGTCAGGACGATCCCTTCCTTCTTTTCTTTCTGTTTCGTTCTTTTTTTTCTGTATATCTCTTTCCATAGTATCTACAGTGGCCCAAAAAAGTATATGGGCACTTAAATAAATTTAAGTGTCCCATTAAAATGTATAAATTGTGTTCATACATTTTATTAGATAACAAATAACACAAGTGGCACAAGCAAACCTTTTAAACTAATCATTTAAAAAAAAATTGTAAGACACCGGATAAAGTCCTACTGTTTAAAAATAAAGAGTTAAATATTAGTATGTTAATGCAATATACTACAGTACACTTGTGGTCGCTCAGCTAAAACACCTGTTTGAACGTGAGGGGACTGACTTCAATTATCCACTAAAATGATTTTGGGACTAGTTGAAAAGCTCAAGCAGCATTTATTTCCAGATGTCATTCATCACTGTCGTCTAATGCAATAAAATGAGGTTCATACATTTGTTAGTGTAACTTAATTAGTCCAAATACTTTTTGGGGCTACTGTATCAAAAAGGTCCTCTTATACACTTATAGAGGCTGAAGGGCCAGAAGACATATATGCTGAGGGACCAGCTCATTCACATGTTTGGTCACATACATATATCCACTCCAACCCCCCTCCCCAATTTACACACAGCCTGCAGGCAGTCACAGGAAATGAGCAGGTTCATACCAAAGTTGGAGAGTGACAGTTTGTTTTCACTGGCAAGGCTGGCTGCTGGAACCTCAAAATTGACCTGCCAATTAGCCAGGCCATTTACCTTTCACAGAAGGGTTAGAGACTGTGGAAGAGAAAAATGTTTTTTTTTTTTTTTTACCATAAACAGAGAAGTTATAAAAAGTTTAAAAAAGGAAACCCTGCTGTTTTGCATGCTGGTGTCTAGCTGAGTTAATGTTGGTGTGTTGTTGTTCCCAGTAGGCATCTTAACTAGCTTAATCAGCTGGTCAACCAGCTTCACCGTGTACGTCATGTTGATTAACCAGCCTCACTAGCTAATTGGTTGTTGTACAGCACAAGTATATTAATCAACCCCCAAAACACTACCAACCAGTGTTAAGTTTTTTAGTGGCTTAGTAGGTTAATGCTAATGTTTTGTTTTCTCAAGTAGGTGACCGCTATTAGCACAGGTTTAACGTTGACAAGAAACTTGTTGGTTAGCTCTTCTATTTGTTTTCCTGGTCGTAAAAATGTCTGTACAGCTGTGTGTGTGAAGTTTGGCAACAAGAGCACTAAGTACTTCCCCATTTGGTGGCAGCGAGTGTTAAGACCTTGTGATGCAGCGCTCAGTGTGTCAGTGTGGTGTTATAAATGTGACGGGACGTCAGCTTTGATGTGATGTGTTCCCAGCAAATGTAAAAATGCTGAACACACACACACACACACACACACACACACACACATACATAGAGGGGACAGTGTTGTAACTAATGTTGTTGTCTTCTGCACTGCTAGTCTGTGGAGTTTATGTTGGAAATCTAGTATAACCAAGAGAAAGTTATTAAGAATGTAATTCTATTTTATTTCATAAAGACTATAGATGACATTTGAAAAGATAATTATTTTTTATTCATAAACATTTTTTGATACAAAAAATCCGAGCTTTATTTTATTATATTGAAGTGAATTAAGGATTCTATTGTATTGATTTATTTGACAGAATATATGCATACGTCAGCGTTTCATTTTATGCTACACGATAATATATAGATTTTAAAGCACTTTATATTTAACCTTAATAAATAAAGAACATTTTAATTATCCACATTTTACTGACTTAACCTTTAATCACAGGGTCAGGTATACAAGACCTGGGCAACAACTGAATAACAGGTCCATATGTAGAAAGGTAAAAAAGTCTGTGACGTGGCATGCGTTTTCTTTACATCTCTGAATAAAACTCCTCTTTCCTGTGTTTGCACTCATGCCTTTACTCTCTTTCCCCTCTGAGTGCTTTAAAGTAAATGTCAAAGCCCTCACCTCCCTGGTCCCTGAGATAAATAATGTCCCTATTTACAAAAACAAAAGAGGAGACTTAACTATATGAGCAAATTTCAGGCAGGCCTAAAAGACTTCCCTATTGTCATCACTGCATCTGAAGACTAATAGCTTTTTCTCATGCAAAGTGTGCTGGTTTTAAGGGCCCAGGCATAGATGGAGTGAGTAAGGGAGAGAAAGGGAGGGTGGGTTGGTGTGTACGAGGGGGGGCTTTATTTTAACAATACTCCACAGGGAGCTTTGAGGGGGAGCAGGGGCTATTGGAGGGGTCCCTCTCCTGCTGAACAAAGACCAGATCCTTCCAAGCAAAGAGAGGGAGGGGGATGGAGGTAAAAGTTTTACAGACTAGATGCTTGAAGGAGCTTTTGGAGTGGAGGGGAGTGAGAGAGAAGAGGGTCTTCACAGTGCTCGGTTGTTTATAATGTTAGCATGTCACCACAGATTTCCAGTATGACACACAAACTCTCAGAGGAGTAGAAGAAAGGGATAATAAAGGCTACGGTTGACAATGATGCTATACCACAGAAATGTGTAACCTGATAGTGGTCTTGCTATATTGTTTGTACAGTGGTAGATACATTTCTATGCACAGGGCCCATGAAACATGTAAATGATGTTAATCTATTCTTATGCAAATTGTCCAAGTAAACTAAATGCAACAATTAGCGCAAGAACGATAGCATGTACAATTTATACAAAATCACGTTACATTTAGGCATTTGGCAGACACTTGTATCCAAAGCAACTTTTTTGCTTTGCATTTAAGGTATACATTTTCTCAGTACGTGTTTGTTCCCCTGGAAATCGAACCCACAACCTTTGTGCTGCTAACACTATTTTCCATTAGTTGAACTACAGAGACATTATATGAAGCACTTTCTTTTGTAATCACCATTAGCATGTGGTTCTGTAGTATATAAATAATTGTTTTATTAATTTTGAGCAAAAATAACTACAGACTTTTAAAGAACATACAGAACATTTAAAGAGAAAAGCAGGATAAATGTGCACACCGAGCAGCAAAATCGCTCATGCCATAACACTCCAGAACACTGTTTTTATCAAGAGAGTCCAGAATGCTTTGGAAATACATCTTATTCTTGTAGGGGGACAAGGTTAGACTTTACTATGGAATTTATTATACAGTCACACTCACAAACACAGGTACGCACACACAAACTCACACAACCGGCCTGCTCTCAGCGGACAGCGAGTGTGCCACGAGCTGTCTCGGAGGCTCCTCCAGCAGTCGTGGTTTAGAGGGAAAGGTTCCATTTGTCATTTGCTCCCCCTCTCTCGCTGCCCTGCAGTTTGGCGGCTACTTGCCGTAGTCATTGTCTGAGAGGAGGCAGGACATTACTCACTGCTGAGGGAAAGAGAGAGAAAAGAGAGAGACTAGGTGCCCGGGGCACTCGGACCGATCTGGTTTATGAATGGAGAATTGAGTTTGCATACGAACAGTTAGTTTTGTGACAACAGAATGTGCTCAAGTAGTCGAGTATTTAAAAGTGAGAGCATCAGTTGATGGTTTTTGTTTTTACACGGTTATTGCGTAATTCAAAACATTTTGCGCAGACCGAAATGTATAAATTCATATTCAAACAGGAGTCACTTTATTCATTTTGTGATTGTGTGCTTGAGCCCACAAAACTTTTTTTTTTTAGTATGATTTTGTGAACTGTTTTAAGCTTGATACACAGTGTTTAAAGCAAGAGGCTTCTGACAAGAAACTCATGATACAGTATACACATGATAATGTATAGTCAATGTATCTGAGTACTTGAGTGTCAAACCGTGACAAATTAAATGGGTTGGACACATGTGGGGGGGTGATAGCACATTTTGGAGGGAAAAACTGAGCTGCGAAAAAGAAATGTAAAGAAGATGAAGAGTACGAAAAAAAGAGGAATAAGAATCAGAACAAAGATCGTAAGACTGAAAAAAAGAAGAATGTAGAGAGAGAGAGTCAAGCAGGGAGTGTTTTTTACTCATAGAACTCAGTGTGTAAAACTCCCAAAGCTCCTTTCACAAAGAGATTTACAAGACGGGTCTCCACCGCCCTGCATTTCAAGCGTGCATGTGTATGTGTAAGGCTGCCCACCTGTGTGAGTTATTTCATGCATATAAAGTGCGTTTGCATGGATACCACACAGATTTGAACGTGCACGTTTGGTCTGTATTTCAGCGTGCACAGGCATTTAGTATAAATTTACGTGAAACTGAATACACACAGTTATTATTTTTGAATGCAGGCAGCTGGATATCGGCCACAGGCCTCCTGACATGCTTACAGTAGATGTGAATATGTCCGCTCTCACAAAGGCTTGAAAAAAGCCTCAGATGCCAGGAAATGTGTGTGCGTGAATCATGCATCGGCATGCGTGTGTCGGCACTGTATTCAGGGGTAGTTCCACATACAAAGGGGCCTCCTTAGCTTTCAGAATTATTTATGTTGTTTGGCTTTTTGTGCTACAGTCTAAGCACTTGTCACCTCCTATTAGACTGAATGACTTCACTGACTATATTCTGTCTTGCAGGTTCACATGTTTGGAGCTTTTGTTGCTCAGGTTAGGTTTGGTCCATAAATGCTTATAGATCAAAACAATCACACAAGGATTGACACATTTTAATGCATATTTATACTAGAAGAAATTCACACACCCTAAAAAACAACACTTTTAATGGGTAAAGACTATTGCTGTTGTATAATATCAGTCTTGCATAACTGCAGTTAATGTGCTGAAAGTTACACCCTATATAAAAGAATGTTCCCGGTTCAATAGAAGTTAAGATTTGTAAGAGCATATGTGACATGCTGTCAGTTATCACAGAACATGATTTTAATTCTCTACTAGTTTGTAAAAACAAAAAGAAAATGCATTGAAAGTAAATGCACTTACATTGTTAGTCAGTGGGGCAAGGCAAAAGCACAGTGTTTTGAAAGTGTAGCTACAATATTCGATGTGTTGACGTAAGGGTAGTTTGATATAAAATTACTTTTAGTCATTGATGGATGTTATTTATGGAGCATTAACTTCCTCGAACCCGAAGCACCCCTTTTTTACACAGGATTTTTTTAATAACAAGATTCTGAAATTTGTATGTCAGTTTTGATATTTTGCAAGTAATTAATCCCATTTTGAGTGTTTTCTTGGAAGAGCGTGAGTTCAATTGGAATCACAATGAGAATCACAGGAAGCGGCATATGTTAATGGCGCAGTTATTGGGAGTGTGTTTATGTGATTAGAGAGTGAGAGGTCGAGATGAGAGTCGAGCCGGAGTGATTTGTCTTCTCGCTCAGAGAAAGGAGATCAATGCAAAGTGCCTCTCGCACACTCAACAAGCCGTGTAAACTCATTAACTCCCAGAGACCTGTCCCTGTTTTTTACATGCACACGTAAACACGACACGTTGGTGGAATTACCAGTGCGAGATTAGGTTAATGTGTTAATGAGTGAGTGTCTGTGTTTTCCTAATTTGATTGTGTCAAAGTGTGTGTAGAGACGTTGGTTTGCATGAATGTGTAGCAGACATAGTAAATGGTTTTCTATCATTGCACAGATGTTTTGCACACCTGTTGGTGATTGATGGAGTGATCTTGTGTTCCCTATGTTGCTGTTTTGTTGTATGCATACTTGCTTTGAACACTTCAGTGTGTCATTTCTACGATGCATTAGCATCACCAGAACAATTTGCAAAGATAATGAATGTTTTCAAACTGGTTCCTGAACAATCCCAGATGGGTTTAGCAAACAAAATAAGTCAGATTAGCATATTGATTTTTTTAATTATTAGAATGTAGATGGCTTTATAGACATGAGAATAAGCTTCTCTTGTGATACCAGGCTGTAGTACCATTTTGTTTCAATGGGGACTTTACTATTTTTAATAAGAGAGACTTCATCTTCATTTCTGTGGTTTCTTGTGGAAAAACTGAGAAAACAATAGATTGGTGTTTACATTAAAACTTCCAACTTTCAATACACTTTGCTCAGTGATGCAATTCTTTCCATTGTACATTATGACTGGAATACAGTATGTTTCTGTTTTTTGGAGTCTGTGTGTGAGAACGAATATGGTGGTTTGGATGATGATGATGATGAGAAGATGCTGTGGTAGAACACAGATGAAGCCAGACGCAGCTTCCTTCTTTCTCAACGCTGCTGCTCGTGTCGTGTTGTGTACCTGCAGATGGAAGATGTTTCTGAGCGTGTGTGGTGAGACAGGCAGCTGTTAGAAGTTTCCAGAACTCCCTCTGTGCCTGCCTGCCTCCCTGGTGCGTCTGTCCTACAGCTTACTCTTCCTCTCTGTTGCGTACAACGACTTTATTTGCCTCAGATTTACTGAGGAATACACAAACTCTCACACAGTTTAATTCAGTGTGTGGAGGCACATTTCTCACACAGAGTGAATAAACTTCAATGTGCGCACACACAATCCTGTATAGCTGTTTATTATGTTAAATTTTAGCTGCCTGCAGATGGAATTACTAAACAAAACAAACTTACTATTCCCTGGGGGTTATTACTGGTCCAAAGAAACAAACTTTTACAACATTTAAAATATACAACTTCGTGTGTAACACTTAAACATTTGACACCTGCCTTTTAACATCCCTATTAGTAACAAAGTGTAATTGGTTGACATTTTCCCATTTTGATATTAACACGTACGGTTGGCCAATCAACAGACGCGTTTTTGTTACCAAGCAAAATACATATTGAAGATATGCAGCATTATTAAATGGCCCTGTGGAATATACATTATACATTCCAGAGATCATTTATCACTTAATATAATACACTTTTTCTCCATCATCCCTCTTTCAGAATTGCAGATAACTTTATCTGCCCTGCTTTTCAGAGGTTGGTCACCGTTTTTCGCTTCTCTTCCTCCGCGTCTTTATCTTTGTGTATGTTGAAACTAATGCATTCCCTTCGTTTGACCTTTCCTCTCTCCCCTCTGCTCTCATTCATCCATCTCTCTCTCCATCTCACTTTCATTTTCTTCATCTTGTATTCAGCCCTCTATGGACACCCCCCTCCTTTCAACAGCGAAGCTATATACTGCGCTATGACTTCATCTAGTCTAATTTCTGGGTTGTAATAAGCTGTAAATGACGAGGCTGCCAGGGTCTGTATAGGAATTAATAAGGACTAATCGAGCATGCCTGTGGGGCAGCAGCCTGTCTTTAAGTAAACATTATGACTTCTCCAGGGGGGCTGTTTAAATGGGAGGGGGCTGTGGGGCTTGATGAATCATGAAGCTGTGGGATAATTTGTCCCTGATTCTACACCAATGGGGCTAATAAGGGCTTTCTGCCTTATCTATCCCATTGGCTATAAAAGCAAATGTTTATGAATGTGTGTGCATACTGTACATATGAACTGTGTATATGAAATTTAGTTTTGATGAGTAATTGAAACATACAGTTGATGAAAATCACAAAGGAAAATCACTTTTTATTATCGATTTTTTTTTTCCCCTATACAGAAATAAGATTTAATGGAGACTTTTGGCTGGGTCTCCTTTCTAAGATATTTCTCCTTAGGAGAAAAGACCTCAGTAATCTTGTGTGTCTCCTCTAAAGTTTCAGAAGAGATCTTAATAATGTTACAGTATGTGCTCAGAAGCTCAACAAACCAAAATCAGAAGTGAGAGATTTTAATATGATCTCAAACATTTCTCTTCAAATTCTTCCAAGGTTTCAGAGCTCGATTTGGAACTCTTACTGTTGTCTCATTTGTGTCATTGTCTCATTTTTGAACCATTCGGCTCATCTGAGGCATTGTTGATACCTAACTGAAGATTCAGTTCAGTTTTTCAAGCAATGAAGAACCAATGAACATGTTTTTTTGTGTAGGATGTATGTGGAGGTTCTTCTGTGTAGGATGTATAGCCAGAGTAGATTAGTTAGATGTACGTGGAGCTCTATAGCTGTAAGTGAGGTGATGTTCTGAGGTGAACAGTACCTGTTGTGAGATTGTGAGGCACTGAGATGTGACAGGTACTGAGGTCTACTGCGGGCCCCTTGGGAGAGGAGCGCGAGACCCCCTCTAAAAGCCTTAGCAGCCTCACCACAGCTGTGTTTGATCTCAGTCAATGCAAGCGCTGTGTGTGTATGAGATGGAGAGAAGAAACGTAAGATGGGCTGCTGGATTCTTCGCATCAGCAAAGGAAACCGTCTTTCTTTCTCTTCAACTACCTGAACTTTACCTGCCTGGGATTCACACTCCACCAAACACGTGTGCACACAAACAATGGATGGAGATTGAGTCTCTCTTCCCTCACACTTCTGAGTGTTCAGTGTGACATCAGTTTTGAGTGTGGCATGTGGCACATTTCCCTAGAGTATTTAAATGTTACAGTAGTTCCAGTATTTTACAGCATCATTTTTTAAATGATACTGGCATTTTTCAATTTTTTTAACCTGACCACAATGGGTTGGTCAGATTTTGTGTTGAAAATTTTGGGTTTTTAGGGGTAGTGCATTTACCGGACTTGACATAACTGTTTAACTCTTTAATTTCATAAAATAATTAAGTGGCTTTATCATAAATAATCTTTTTTGTTTGGTGCAATTAAATTAAAAATATTCATGCAATATATTTTTGTGCAAACGTTAATGTGAAAAGCATTGCACACTAGCATTATTTTATTATTGCAGACTTAATACAGTTTGAGAAACTTGCTATGTTGCTTTATCAGGCTTTTCGGCTTCTTTACAAACCCTTCAGGCTTTTAGCTGGTGCGTTTCTGTTTGTTTGTCCATGCACTAGACCCTGAATGAGAATTTAAGAGTTTAGTGGCTTTCAAGCGAATAGCTGAACTTGCATTTTCCTCTTTCATTTGTCCAAAAGAATAAAGCATGCAAAGCATCAGACATGAGCTCTGTGGCACAGCGTGGAAATGAGTCTTGTCAGGAGCGTTTGCGAGACGACTACACAACTGAAACTTCTCTTCTCTAGGGGGAAGCAAGGAAGAAAAAAATGCTCCTTCATTTCACAGCGTCTTTTGGGTCTCTTGTTCTCTGTGTCTTGCCTCTCCCTCTCAGCTTACAAACCAATACGGGGCAGAACAAACAAACAAACAAGGCAGCTAATAAGCCAAGAAGCCGGCGCTCGCTAGAGGTTTGGTATTGTCGTGTGTTCTTTATACTTTTCTTATCTGCTAAGCAGCAAGCGCAAAAGAGGGACGGTGTAAGCATTAAGATTACATTGTTGCACGTTTGTTACTCAGGAACGCAAGACGCAGTGGGCTCGATCGACAGTGAAAGTCATTTGTGGTCCCTCTCCAGTTCTGCTAAAGCATCTTAAGTGGAAAAGGTTGTACGACACTTCGTGTAAAGAGAGTGAGGAAAGCTAATCTTATTAGCTTACTGTGCTCAATGCTCACTGACGGACTACGCTGCTGGGACAAGGACTCGTCCTTGAAACCCTCCTATTTTTTCTACCACACCTTTCTACTTTTTTGCCTCAATATCTGTACATACTTCTCAACAATAAGAAAGTCTGGCTAGGTTGTAGGGCAGTGTGTTGCAAGGATGAATGATTGCAAAGAGTGTTTTAAAGTCATATTTAAGCACACTTTGTAACCTGTCAATAGTTTTTAAAATGAGCAAGTAAATGAGATGATCCCATTAGTGTCATTGGACAGAAATGTGCATATGCCCCTACGTGCAAGATGAGTCATCAATATTTTGATTACAAAACATCCTCATCCTCAAAAGGAGATTTTGCTTAGATTTGTCTGACTTTTGGGTACAGATTTGTCCCCAGCATACGGTTAAGTAAACCCCACAACACACACATATATACAGTATATATAGAAGGACAAATTCATCATCCTTTTATAATGATGGTATATGCAATGCTATAAGTATAAGGGTTTCTTAGGCTCAGGTTTCTCAGATCCTCACCCATCATTTCAAAAACCAAAGCTCCATATCTCCTATACAAAAACATAAGCCCAGTTCATCAACCTAGGATTATTTCATATTCAAAAATGTGCATGAATTGAACTTTATTGACCTTAATTATTACACTTTAAAATATTTAGTACTTCATTTTAAACAAACCCAAGATCTCATACCCACTCCACCCAAAATCTGATTACTTTGACCTTTGAATTTAAACTCCAAACCTCTCACCTGCACACCAGAGACCTAAATCCAGTCTTAAATCCCCCCATAGAAACTAACTGGGGTTTATAAATGTATGCAAGTGCGAGATGCTTGCAAAACCATTTTAAGGGAAATTATGTTTACAGGTGAAAACAAACACCTGAAGTAAACAAATTCAAGCCTGTTAATGAATCTGAAGTGCATTTCTGTTTGATGTACATTTACAGCTGACTTTCAACTCCCTGCTTTTGTCACAGGAGCGTATAATTTATGTTAAATTGATTTGCTTAATGTGCTTAAAATAAGATTTTTTTTTTCTTTGGAGAAGGCTGAATTGTGGTATTTTAAACCTGGTTAATCGCTTCTCTTTTTGTGAGAAAGGATTATAACCCAGCACACAGAAACACTGTCTTTCCCACAGCTAATTGGGTGTGGGACTCTATCAGTACAAGCAATAAGCATTAATATAAGGATTGACATTTATTTTAGGAAACAACTGCCACCAAACAGTGGATTTAATGCATTAAATTGTGATGTTCTTCAATTCAGGGCGTTTTGACGCCAGGCTTTACAGTCCTCGCACATTAGAGCCATAAGCTTCTCATCTGTGCATTTCATGCAGCTCATAATTAAGATTGTGTTATTGACCTATGCACTGTACAACACACCTGTGTGATAGTTTATTTCACCAACACACTTGCAGGGCAAATGTACATGAGGGAAACAATAAAGAAATCATCATATTCCTGTAGTAACGGAAAAATCACAAATAAGATCTTCATATCTCACTTGTTTCCCCTAGACAACCATCAGATTAAATTAAAAGTGAATAGAGACTTTGGCCCAAATCTTCTACCTCTCTAGAGTTTCAGAAAAGAACATTGCACAAACTTAGTTGAGATTGACTCTTCTGCCAAAATACCAACGTCTGCAATGAAAAGTCAGAGATATCAACTGTTTCTCATGAAATTCTTCCAAAACCAGATACAACTGAGTATATCTTAATAGCTGTATGTTTATTACAGTTTTACATTCTTGTATACATCAACAATTGTTCAGTTTTTAGGTTAAATAAATTGTTACTTAAGCTGACACAGAGAAATAACTGAGAACTCCATTATGTCTCTTGAGCTGTTGTGGAGAAACCTATGAGCAATAGCTTATTGTTATGGGATAATTTTACATTGGGCATTAAAAGAGCACAAATGATTTTGAATTTGTGAAGGAATTAATTACAGGATAAAAGTATAAATGGGGAAAAGGAGTGGAGCTGGGGACAGGGTGGAGTTGGGTGGAGAACAAGGGCTTTCTCAACACCTGTGGGATTAGGTGGCACAGACCAGGTCAATGGGATTATGGGTGAAAAGGTCCCAGTTTTAATTGGTGAAGCTGAATGGGCAGCCGCCCATATAGAGCACACAAAAGAAACATGAGCCACGGTTGAGCAGACACAAGCTGTATTTGCTCGTCTATAGGAATGTGCATGTCCCTGTTCTCTCTTCACTTTCAATTTTTTCTTATTTATTTACTCCATACCTCAGTTTACATCATTTTATGACTCTTCTTTTCTCATCTGTTTGCCACTTTTTTTTAATGTGATAATAAATAGAGGTGTACACTTTAAAAACTTTCAGACTTGCACAGACTCACAAACCAATTACAGGTCGAAAGCAATTTGATAAAAGTGGTGAGGGAGTCTGTCTGTCTCTTTAAAGGTGCCTTTACCTTTGCTCTGCCGTTAGATGTGTTGTATTGTAATGTGAGTCGGAGCAGACAGACTTTTGGTAGATTTTTTTCCCCCCTTGTGACACAGATTTCCAAAGTTCCAGCGTAGCTTCGAACTTAAAAGAACTGCCTGACCAGACACGCATTTCTGTCAGCCTTTATTCATCTCAATTAATAAATCAAAAGCAAACATTTCTTTGCAAGAATAAACAAACAACCAGAGTGAAATCAGAACTCTTGATAATTGCATGGTTGTTGTTCCATTTTTTTTCTTTTTGGTAAACCAGAATTAGTAACAGATGTTGTGTTGAGCTGAAAGTGAACGCACACACACACACACACACACACACACACACACACACACACACACACACACACACACACACACACACACACACACACACACACACACACACACACACACACACACACACACACACACACACACACACTCACACTCACACTCAAGTGGTTGAGGGAATAAAGCCCCTAAACAAACAAAGCTAACTGTGTTTGTCTGTACCCCCCTCTTCTCTCATTCAGCATGGTTACACCACTTCTCTGGAGATTCATGCACTCCAAAGTTGAATAGCTGTGTTGTAAATCCAGACAGCTACCTCCATATTACTCTTGTAACCTGCTTCTGTCAGAGACTTAGAAAACAATTAGAAATGTTGTTAGGTAATTACAATGCTTTCATTGCGGCTTACAGACAGACTACATTTCCACTAATTATGGCTGAATCATACACTCTCAAAAGACTCTATTTGATATATCACAAAAGACAATTTGTGATATCATTTTATTAAAATTGCTTAATGGAAATATGCAATTAATGTTTTTCTTTAATAAAAAATGTTACATATATGCATCTGTATAAATGTGAGAAACTTTTGGGTATGGTCATCTCATATTTATATGTAACGAAGTTTGTTAGGAATTAGTTTTTTTGATGGGGTCCAAAACTTTTAATTGTTTTGAATGAATGAAAAACCACAAAATGAGGTTTAAACTACAACACTTTCTTTACAGAGTTGGAGAAAGAGGGGTGAAAGAGACACATCTGTTTTAATTATAGAATGATAACTGATAATTGAGTAATTATTTGTTAATTAGTTACAGTTCTTTTTATAGATTTAACGTCAGTGGCACACAGAAAAGTTACTTGTCTCTTCCACCACTGACCTCTGACCCCTTTCTTACATGGTCCTGCAGGCATCCTGTCTTGATGAGGTACTGAGGAATGCACAGTCGTCATGGAAACCCAGTCCCAGACCAGTTCTGCAGCCGAGAAGAAAAAGAGGGTGGAGACCATCGTAGCCACCAAGAGCGCGTCCACCCGTACAGACATCAGTGAGAAGGCTGTGGCCTCCAGCACTACCTCAAACGGTACAGCTCTTTCTCTCTCTGGTGACTTCTCAGTACTTTAAACTTCTCTTCTCCCTCCAGTTGTTTTGTACTATAAGTCATTGCATTGTTTAAAGCTGAAGTTGTGTAATATTTTTATATATCCAAATATGCAAAAACGATTATTAAGCCATTCATTAGGTTGTTGTATGGTATAAGTAAACACTATGGCTCTAACAAAATATTGTTATATCAAAACCCAGGCCAGCCAGTGTTAGCACACTGGGTCTAATGATGGTGCGAGTTTAGGAGGGGACTGTTTGCCCAGCCAATGGTAGATAGGGAGTACGAAAACTTTTATTTATTTATTTATTTATATTTACTTTATTTATATTTATTATTTATCTATTTATTTGCAATGTTTATAGTTTTGTTTGATGGCAGAAGTTTTAGACTTTATTTTTAAGTTAACTGTAATAACACAATTTTTCATTATATATATTATATATTAAAATGGATATACCAACTTTGGTTTTTAGGTTTATCAAGCTGGTTTTAGAAACATGGTAATTCCTTTTAAGATGGTCCAAGGTGGTCTTCAGCTAGTTTTAACTCTAATCAGCTTGATCCAGATGGTCAGGCTGAAACCAGGTTCACTGCATTCTGTAACTGTTTGGGCAAACTAGTTAAAACTAGAAACCATTTAAAACTATTTTTTTTTTCTTTTTCTTATATTAAGTTTTCAGCAGTGTTGTTTTATACACTATTCATTTTTATTTTAAGTAATGAAAACATCACACACGTGTTAGTATGTGTGTGTGGGTGTGTGTCTTAGCTGGTGATTGGTTGTTTTTTCGTACCACTCCATATGAGAGCCTCTGGTTATATGGCAGGAAGTCAGAAAAAGAATTTCCTTTTTTTTGGTGGAGGAGGGCATCGTTAATTGCTCTTATGAGCTCGCTCTCCCTCTTATTCTCTTTCTTTCTCTCTCACTGCTATTCATTCCCAGATGGCCAGCTCTCCTTCATTAATTAGAAGGGGGGCAAGGGTTGGGGGGGTGGTTGCAGAGATGGGGATAGAGCGTTACTGTTGTGGAAAAAGCATGGATGTAATTTGGCTTTCTGATTGTGGATTTTTCTCTGTAATGCGATGTAATTACTCGACCGAACAACATAAGGTTTGTCTTGGAGAACTGGAAAGTTTGCTGCAGTGATCATCTGGCCGGGATTCAGTCCCACACTCGGGGGAGAGACCCAGGGGTTCATTTTTAAATGAATACCATCACCCTCAACACACCACTGGACTCTAGTTTTATATTCCACACGAACAGTTTATGAAATCGAAGGGCATGACATCTTTAACCCACAGTGTCTTGTAACATGTTTCTAATATGCAGATAAATTAGTTATGATGGATAACATAAGCATTCAGTGGTCACATAATAATCTTCCAGGTCTCCACAGCAACAAGTTTGGCAAAACACTTTATGATAATTGTGTGATTACTGAGACTGTTTGCAGAAGTTGTGAGTGTGATGGAAAACCAAAGGAAATTGTAGTGCTCTGTGAGTGTTTTTTATAGCCCAAGAGACTGTATTCTAGTGTTTCTGTAGCTCAGATGGTAGAACGTGGTGCTAAAATGCCAAGGTCATGGGTTTTAACCCAAGAGAATTGAATGAACTGGAATGAATGTTGCATTGGTTCAAATAAAAGTTCTTAGTCATGTTTCATCAACTCTGTCTTCTAAAATTTGTTAGAAGTAAAAACTGACAAACATGGAGAAGATAACATGTGGGCAGCATAGTTGAGATAATTTGGTTTTAAGTTCAAATTGGAATTTTTGACTTTTGCAGATCAAAAAATGTTCAGCCAATCTGAACATTGAGTTTGAGACACTGTTAGGCTTCTTTAGAGTAACATCAGACAAGCAGGACTGTCTCCATTTGCCCAGTGTCATTGCTGTCTAAAAGACCCAGTTGAGATCTTAAAGATCTCATTTGATTTTTCTTTCCAGTGTCTGGCTTTTTTGAAGTAATCAAACCATTTGTAAAAGTTTTGTTTAATGGAGAGTGTGATGAAACATCCACTATATAGACACCATTGTTTTTCATCGTTTTCATAACCTCTGGTTCCAGTAAGCAGCCCTGACCGCAAGCCCTCAACAGAACTATAATGAGCTATCTATCACAACAGGCCCTAAACCTGCTCCCTAAAGGGCCTTACCACAGCCATAAGATAGCTTACACATTCCTGGGGTGGTTATAATTACCCTGCATTCTCTTGGTCTCCCAATACTCATAACCTCTTATCTGATGTAACCTAAACCCCCGTCAACTTTAACCCGTGTCACCCGGGCCGCCCCCTCAAGACTAACAAAAGGCAATTGTGAAGAGCCCAGCAGTGGCATTGGCCGATTGTTCCGCCTCTTTGACAGACCGTGGATCAGCCAGTAGTGGTGATTATTAGCCTTTAACTTCGAGATGAAGACAGAAACTGATCCCAGATCAGGCTAGCCACATGTCTACAATGTGTGGATAGGGAAAAAATACAGTGAGAATGTGGAAGGTTTGAAAAAAAAAGGAAAAATTAACAATTGCTAAAATGAATGATTTTGAGAGAGTAGCTTATAGGAGAAGTTAAAAGATTGAAGATGTCATTTAGAAAAAAAGATTATTGTAGTATTTTAAACAAATAAAAGAAAAAAATCAAGTAATTCTGGCCAATACCTTCTCCTGTGCCTCACTTCTTTTCTTTGCTATTTCTTGTTCATACAGCATAAAAGTTTATGAAAAAGTTCAGCTGTGGTGTGTAATTGTGCAGGCTTGGTAGGGAGCATTCCCACATGGTTAGCTAAAGGCTGGCGCAGGCCCGCGCACCATTCATTTGTGGAACCGCTCCCCTGGCCTGACAGCTCAAAGGAACCGACTGTGCCACCACAATGGCCTGATTGGTCCTCTTTGGAAGGGGTAAAAGGAGGGGGGTGTATTCCCTTCTCCTCAACTCACATCATTTGCTAGGCAGGTGGACCACAAAGTCCTCTGATTCTATTGTTGCTGCCTGGACCGTGAGAGGGAGAGAGAGAAAGAGTGAAAGAAAGAGAGAGAGAGAGATGTTCGTGCACTTAGGCTGAATACCCGGTCGTCATGGGATAATTTGTTAATTAAAAAGAAAAAAGGGGGCAAAAAGGCACCTGCCATTTAGAAAGAGAGAAAAATAGATAGAGGGAGAGATACTGACAGAAAAAAAGTTTCTGGGATGTTGGTTTGTACTTGTTATGGATGCCAGAATGATGAAATGAACTGGAGTGAAGAAAGCTTGAGGAACAGAGAGAGGGAGGAAGAAAGAGAGAGGAAGGAGAGGAAGGAGAGAGACAGAAAAGGAGGGAAAGCAGTTTAAAGTTTTGTCAGGAAAAGTGTAGCATCTTTCACAAATAACTATTTTGAGCTGAAGTATGATGTAACTGACTGTGTCACTGCATAACCTGCCTACAGATAAAATGTGCCACATCATGGTCTTTGTGTACGCGTCCTCCCAGTTTTGAGAACATATTTTAACATCTAAAGTAATTTGATTTAGTGTTTTAATGCAATTAAAATGCCATTTCAAGAAGTGGGTGGAGCTATATAGGGTTACAATATCTGTTCACTTAGTGCATATGGCCACATTTGTGCTATTTAAGTCGGTTTTGTGTCAGTCTTGCCAGACTAATTTGTTTATAGACTAAAAATTTTTACATTATGGTGTGAGTGGGTCCTGAAATCAGAGGTCACCTTGGAGACTATCTTCCCAACTTGATTTTTTTTTTATTTAAAACACAACAGCATCTGTTTCCTGTCGGTAGCAAAGGAGCAAAAGGGTTTAGATCTCTTAAAACAAGAAAGAGAATTTCTTTATTTGTTTTTGCTGTTATAGTGTACCAATATAGTCTTTTAAGCCAGCAATATAGATTGTCAATAATAGCACTTAAGAGGGAAAAGACAAGCTCGTGAAAGGGACAAAACGAGGAGACGAACAAACAGAAAGAAAAAGAGTCAAAGGCATCATGCCTCTTTTTAGGCAGCCATTTAAATGATCAACAGCAAATAGAGGCAAATGTCATCTGACAGAAATAAAGTTCCTGTTAGCAGCGCGGGCAGAAAGTAATTTACAGATAGTCTGTCCGGGTCCATCTTTGTGGCACACAGATAAGGGTTCATTTCGGCAGGCGGATAGCAGCCACTCTTCCTCGCTCGCCCTATTCTGCGACACCTGTGATAACAGCTTGTGGAGCCTAATTGAAAACGGGGCCTCAAAATGGATTTTCTCTTTTCCTCTTTCTGTCTCTCTCCTCCTCAGAACTGTTCATCCTGACGAGCCTTTCATTTCTCGTCCCGTCCAACCTAAACCCCACCCCACCCTCGTTCTGTGTAGGGCAGTTGCACTAACAGGAATTATTGAATGAGTGTGTGTGAATGGGGGGGTAATTCCGGTATTCCCAGGAGGGGGACTTTGGTAAATGTGCTGCGGGATCATTTCTCACGCCTGTGTCAGCCTGTATGATCCGTCTTATTAATGAAATCATTGATCACTTGATGGGACTCATAATCAACCGTTTCGACACTCTGTCCTGCTGTTCTGCACCTCCCTTATGCTCCCATCATTCCTCTCTCTCCTCTATCTCTCTCTCTCTCTCTCTCAAGTGAGCATAAGGAAGGCAGTGACATTGGGACAAATGCAGAAGTCTTTTTATAATATTCCAGTCATAATGATTTACCTTTTTTTTACTCTTATTTAGTTTTTTAAAGTTTTTTAAGGAATTTATTTACAATTTTCTGTGAAATGTAAACATTTCCTTAACAAGCTGTCTTACATCTCTAGCACAAACTGTGTGTAATGACTACCACACCAAAGTTAAATTAAATTCTTCAAAATTCAAAAGTTAAATTCTTAGGGTTAATACAATTTAGGATTTGTCTGTTGAACACCATTATGTCTTTACTATTGTATTCTTCATGCTTGTGTCCATATTACACCACACACACACACACACACACACACACACACACACACACACACTTTTATCCCCCCTCTCTTCCATTCCTCCTTTGCCATCTCCTCTGGTATTCTGGCCCGGCTTATACAGAATGCAGCACAAATTTTTTAGCATTGTTGGGGTCATGGTTCCATAGCTCCAGTGGGGATGTGAAAGAGGGAAGACGACTGTGTCCCTGCAGCCCAGACAGAGCCTCTCCTCTCTGGCCTCGAGTCTGACAGTATCCTCCTGGCTGCTGCTCTGCAGCTCATTTCCTGAAGCAGCAGGACGACGGCCAGGCGGCTGGCAGAGGGTGACGTCTTTCTGGGGCCTCAGGACAGGGATTAGCTCGGGCCCTGCTGGTACAGAGGTGGAGGGGCCCTCAGCGACCCCTGCCCTATACACGCAAACACACATACACACACTCTCAGTTCAAATGATCATGGATTTGGTATGGCCTCAGTAGCTCCAGATTCAGCCCCTCAAAGCTTCTGGTTGCTGTCAGAGAGCAGCGCTTAGGAGAAGACTCACGGTCAGATGTTTTTCATAAACTCGATGATGAGCTGCAGGGGTTTGAGGTTTGTGTCTGGAATAGAGAGTGAGGGACTCTGGGAATAAGTTACTTAAATGCATTGTTATTGTTTATCGCTGTAAGGACCCTCCCCAGAAACAAACCTCTATCAATTGCATGCCATGAAACTCTGTCATGAACTAAAGCCTTTTCTGTTTCTTTTTAGTCTCTATTTACCGTTGAACTCTGAATAAGGGTGAGTAGAATAAGCCAGACAGAAGAGGTCTTAAACAGAAATCTCAACTTTCTAATATCTTATTTTTTCTCGTACACATCAGTAAGATTAAACTGAGCCAAGACAGAAAACAGGATTTTTGGTATTTTATGAAGTTACATTTTGGTAACTTCAATGACATGCTGTCTTTCCAAAACCCTGCCCTCCAGAGGCATGTCTAAATGAGCTGGCCAATCTCCTGACAGATGTAGTTTCTTAAGACACTAAGGAGAGGAAAGGATTAAAAAAAGAGATGGTATATGACTGGTGGGTTATGGAACAGAAGGGAAACCACATTTATTGGTTAGGGAACATCAGTTGTGTTGTCCCACAGAGTCAAACAGAATTAAAGTTGTGATCCGTTATATATTCCCTTATTCCCAATATTTATTATTATTATTATAAATTATTATTTTTCTTATTTTCATCAGTCTCTGACTTTTTGTGCTGTTCTTCTCATTTCTCTCTTTCTCATTCACTAGTCTATAAGTTTTGATTTTATTCCATGTCAGTCATGCTGTAATGTACACGCTCACTCGCTGCTTTTGCCTCTCCGTCCATCACTTCTCAGCTGGCTGTAGCACCTCTCGCTGCGAGGCCAGATCAAAGAACTGTAAAGCATGACAATGATTTTTCCATGATTGATTAGAAGCAGACCTTCAATCCTCACCCCCCGCCCTCCCTCCCCATTTCATCTTTTCAGTAAATAGCTCAGGTAATGCGTGTGTGCGAGCCGCAGTCATTATTGACAGTCAGAGAAGCGAGTTGATAGGGTGAGCTATATTCTTGTCAGTCAGAACCTCTCCTCTCTCATCCAGCTGAGGGAGGGAGTGTCAAACCATCCATTTGTTGTCTTTATCGGATAAGAGCTCGGCCTGCATAATTGCCGGCCCGGTACGCAGACACTCGGTTAGCTAACCGAGCATCTAAAAAGAGATCGATTTAGCAAAGAACGGAGCACGTGGCCTGCTGAACTGTGCTGTGTAGAGGGAACAGACGTTTGAAAGAAACATCCTTATACAAGCCAGTCAGCGTATCTGTGATTACGCTGTAAGGACGTACAGTTTGAACCAGGGCAAGCCCCACTTGTGTAACAAATCAATGCCGCAGCTGCCAACTCGTATAAGGCAATTCTGTAGAGGCACCTTAGGTCATAGAGTTACTTGTATAAATTGTTTATTGTCTCCTTTTAGGGCACAAACTCAACTGTACTTACGCTGGGACTGTATATACTTTATTTAATGTGATCCGGTTGAAAAGGATGCTTTGGGGGACAACATGGATTTTTCAGTATTTGAGGAATAATTGATGAGGTCCTTAGTAATGCAGTCAACCAATCTGAAAGTACTTCATAGCTGTACTAATCAAACCCATTGCTATGTTGTCAAACAATTAGAATCATGAATTCGACACCATGATAGCAGCATGATAAATTGAATTGAATTGACTGTACATTCATGCTTGATTTCACTGAAATCTGCCAAAAAGATTTCATCATAATGTTTTATCATACAAACATAACTTAAATACATGCTTGATTAATTTCCATTGTTGTTGTTTGGATTGACTTGTTTGGCAAATTTTTGGACTAAATGAGACTTACATAAACTTTTATGAAGTAGAAATTTGTGATCCTTTAGGACATAAAGTGATAATAATTAAATGTGACAGGTTTCCAAATTACAGTGTGTTTCAAAACCAAATTAAACACACATATACACACAGTGTGTCCTGTCTTTCCTTTAAATAATTTGGCGACCTCATGACTTCATTTCAGTACTTTTTAGAGAGGCCTGTTTTACACCCGTCTCTTCATCAATGGTACCTTTGTGTAATTCTGGCTCTGCTTCGGCTCAGCGTAGGTCCAGAGAGAGAAAGAGAAGGAGAGAGAGTCCTATAAAAATATTGCTTTAAGACACATCTCTCACCACTGTGAGTTTGATGTGACAACAGCGACATAATTTCCTGTTTTACTTTTTTCACTGACAAAAAATCTTGCAGTGTCATTGGTTAACTCGGTAAGGAACTGGAAAGAGACACAGAAGACTACGTAAACTCAAAGTAGATCAGTTTGTGTCAACAGTAATGACAAGAGGCACATCCTGTGTTCGATGTAGGAAAGAAAAAAACAAACTAAAAAAAAGAGTTAAAGATAAAAGCACAGACAGAGGTCCTCATAGGAAACAGGTTTAAGAGAATCTAATGCCATGTCTTTGGAGATATAAGGAGTGATTGTGGGATTGATGACTGAGGGGTGTATCTCATTACATTAACAGGCTCTTGGGTCGTATGTGTGGGTGGATGGAGTGAGACTTGAGCTAATGATCTGGGTTTAGATTGAATACCTGAGCATGATAGGGCTGTCTTAGTAGTAAACTCATATTTACCTTTTCTATTAAAAGGTGCTGGTTTGAATTTCATTCAGAAGAAATAAATAATGGACAAATCCACATGTATGATGTTTGTGAATAAAATAACTGTATTGCACAAAAAAAACAGAAAAAATAAAGCTGCTTTAATAGCTGTGCATACAGTGTGACATGAATTGGAATGGAGTGTGCCTCAGCTCAATGCTGAAGGGGAGCAATCCAGTTTTGTAGGGTTTACCGTAATAAATTGTCATTTGTTTTGAAAACAAGTGGTGAGGACATAATCCCACCCTTCTGCTTATGAAGTTAAAACCTAGTATCTTTAAGAGGTTGGTACGTAACCTAAAATTACATTTTCTTTGGTGAAAATGTGTGAAACAAAGTCAGATTATGCACCAGCCAGTGTCGTGTTGGTTGAGGGAGAGTAACAGTTTATTTAGTCTCAGGAGATATTGATTAGTGTACTTGGAATAAACTCTTTTCAAAGTATGGCAGTGCCTTCTGAGAGTTGTTAGAAGGCTGGTTAGTCAGGCAGGAGAGATGTGACAGTGTCACTGGTTAAGGGACACAGGAAAGAGAAATATATTTCTCCCACACTGAAGTCCCTTTTATATCCACACTGTAGACAGTCTTGACTGCTTCACTGGCCTGGAAGCTTGACCAGCTCTGTGAGTAAGGAACTGTGCGTGTGTTTTGTAAGTAGGGAATGTAAATATTTTGCTTATTGTCTTCTAATTTAGTTAAAGATCTTATTTGACTCTGTTCAGACAGCTGGACCAAATTAATGTTTTTTTATCTTCTCAGTTACCTAAGTGCGTTTAAGTCTCAAGTAACTGGTGAATGGCTTAAAGCACATTTCTACTGGATTATGACATGCGTGAAAACACCAGTTAAAAAGTTCTGAACAGTGACTAATATATCAGGATAATCTTTAGCAGGTGCTATCATCTGGAATTTATTTGCAAAATTACAAATACCAAGATTCTGCGTTATAAACGCATTCCCTTCGCTCGTTCACGAAGAACTCAATGTAATTTCACATGTGCAGAATGTCTTTATTAGTGACATATGGAGCTGGTTGAACAGATCAACAGTGATTTTGGTGTCACATGGCTTTTTTAGAATTTGTCATGTTTTTCTAATGGTTTGGGACTTGTGGTTTGGAATCCTGATTGTCATGTTATTTTTACGAGGTTTGGCTTGTAGGTTGGAATTCTGATTGTCACGGTGGCTTGAAAAAGAGGCCTTATGTCTGAACGGGGCAGCTGAGAACTGTAAGCATCAACAGCTGCACCATCAAAGAGCTACAGTGTGTTACACACTTTCACCTAAAGCCGTCTGCTTTCACACCAAAGCTCAGACATTCCTCAGAACAACACAAAACAGTCTATTTTCTGTCCTTTCTTCCTCCCTCTCGTCATCTCTCTCAGTTTTCTTATGTTTTATTTTAGAGGGTACACTGGGAATTAGTTTTTAACTAGTGGTTAGTGCATCCAAATGTTGACTTTTCTACCAATAATTTTTAGAGTCACTTTTACGTTTTACTTTTTCAAGTCATTGGGTTTCAGGTGACCAGGCCCACACAAAATCTGCACTCCACAACACCTGTCATTCATAAAACCCTTTGCATGTCCGTTTATATAACATGTTAGTTAATGTAACTTTTTAAGCTATCTGTTATTCCTTCATTCCTACCGAATGACTAAAATTAATGTTCAGGAGTTATGATTATATATAAAATTGCGAAGTCATTATAAAACAGACAACAATGTTTTATTTTAAAACAAGGCTTTGTTTAACCATTTTCTTATCACGCTGTAAATAAAAGACACCAAGAAAAAAATGGAGCTAAACTAATTAACTAACTCATGCTGTCGTTCACCAGTTGGCACGTTAGGTCTGAAATCTCTGCTCCTCAGTAACTAGCATAGGGGATGCTGCTCCACTTTGTGTAGCATTTCACCGTCATTGATAAAGTGCTTAGCGGCGAACAAATTAATGAATTTGGCCTTACTGAGAGCGGCTTTCTTGTTGGGGTGGGGGACGGAATGAGCGAGGAGCGGGGGTGGATGGAGGGGTAATCCCGTTCCGGCTAAACGGCTGATCCTTCTCATTCCTCAGATATCAAATGTCAGAAGTTAAATTAGCCTGCTAGCCTCTGATAGGAGTTAACATGCTTTTAAATGCGAGAGGAGGGGAAGGGGCCAGAGAATTCCAGCCCCTGTGGGACAGCAAGCAGGTGCCTTTGAACTGTCTAATTATCCAGCTCCCGTTAACTGTCTTAATAAGACCTCTGTCTCGCTAGCTTAAACATATTTACCCACAATGCAGCGATGCAGAGCACAAAAGCTATGAAGGAATTACCACAACCAAAACATGGTCTCCTTTATTACTGTTTCAAGTTTAACTACAAGTGTGTTTAGTTCAAGTTTAGGTTTTCTACATTTTAAAGATGTTACAGTACTGTCCACTTGTACTAATGTGTTTGGCCTGACTAGTCCTGACCTTTTACTGCAAGGGCCTTAAACAAGTGGTCTGTGATGGTAATACATATTGTCCCCCAAGTACTATTTCGTTATTATTATTAAATCAAAATATAAAAAAATATTGATTCAGCTCTTTTAATATTCCTTACACCCAAATTAAAATGTCAGAGTGTAAATTTAAAGTACATAATCTTGCACTCCAATAAATATTTTTGTAATTTAAGCATCATAAAAACATTGAAATATGTTCATATGGCACTATATGCATTTTTATAGACCAGGTTTAAAATGTTCAATTTTATTCAATGACCTGAAAAAAAGTTGAAAATGACTGGTTTAAAACTTTATGACTTGAAGTGTAGTGTAAGTGCATGAGTGTAAATTTGGCTTCCTGATCTGTAATGAGTTGGCCATAATCTGGAGGCCCAGGCTTGGCCCTGATCTGTGTATGAGTGAGTGGAGTGATATGCTAATGGTCAGACACAATGGAAACTGGCATATGCTGGCTTAACGGGTCATTTGTCTCAGTCTACCCAAGACAGACCAACATCCCGGTCACAGCCAGTTCCTCCAAACATCAGAGGAAGCGTTCCTTCAGCGTTTTTCTCATCAAAACAGGCAAAACAACCAAACAAATTACAGTGTTTTCCAAATAATCTTAAGAGGCACCATATACAGTATTACAATATACACCTGAAGTGATTTCTTTAGCCCTATATATTAAAAGCACTCTAAAGGAATTATTACCTTATGCAGAGACATATAATTAAAAAGAAAAACGCCCATTTTCTACTTTTAGTACCTTACCTGGATTTAGTCTATACCTGCTAGCATCAATCACGCTCCATTATGTCCTTTGATCAAGGCTTCGGAATGGCCGGTCAGATGCTTTAGCAGAGTTTCATGTAAGTATGGGCACTGCATCAGCAACTGCAGAGAAAAGCCAAACTCTGAATAGGCCAAATGCACCATTGTCCCCCCTCTGATAGCACTCCCGGCTCCACAGCCGGCACACACTTGCTCCAGCACAATCATGCCCTCTTGATGGAACGTGTCTGAGTGTTCCAGACCGGCCTCTCAGAATGCTGGTGCTGCACCCAGAAGACCGTAGGGGAGGAGAAATGAGGTTCCTGGAGAGCTTTCAAGCTTTTTTGTGACGCTGATTTGAGGTGAACATGGAGAGAAGGAGAAGGCCTTAGTTTGTCTTCGATTCTTGCATCCCAGCATCCCACCACTGCTGGAAAGGGAATCAGAGACAACCAGCATTCCCGGGTCTCCGTAGACGACTGTCTGTAGAATGCATTACCCAGGAACTTGTCCCTTCAGCCAGGATGCTGTATGTGTGTGTCATGTCTGTATTGAGTTGTGTGAAAGATGTCTAATTTGCAAAGACAATTATCAAGTAGAAAAGCAGTTACTGTGGCTGTTTATGGAAATCAAAGTGCACTGGGGCAGTACAAAAACTTTGGAAAAAACAAATTGAAGGTTTTAGCATTGGTAAATGGTTAAACTTCCGCTAATCTTTATTTTACATCCCTGATGCTTGATGCCCTGAAACACCATTTTACCCCCTCGTAACATGAAGTGGCTCACAATAAAACATCCTTTGATTTTTTTTTTTTTTTTTTTTAATTTATCTTTCTGTGTTTATGGTGGATGTACTGTAGGCATTTTGGAGTCAAACAATAGCTTGCTTTCATTTTGTGTTTGTTTTGCACAAGGTTTTGTTTCTAAAACTCTCTGCTTTGTCTTTTGGAAAAAATTAAAATTATGGTGATAAGCCTTAAAAAATGGTATTATGGTCCCAACAAAACATTGTTTTATATACAAGTTGTGTAATGCAGTAATGTTGAATGTACTTATAATATTTAACCTTAGTACCATTCATTAGAAAATGTTATATTTTTTTGAAAATATTCAAAAATATTTTTTCAGATGCTTGAAAAAAGTTATATAATATACAATATGTATTGTATATATATATATATATATATATATATATATAAAAGAGAAAAAAGAACAAAAATGTATACTGCATTTTGTGAATTAATATATTGTAATTTCATAGGTTTGATATGTAAATCAGATCTTCTGATTTGTTTCCACCTGCATTTTCTAAACCCACCACTGCTGTATCACAGATTATTGAACCCATCTTTGAGGCTGTGTTTGGCTTGGTATTAAACCTCTCCTGGTGGGGGTTAAAGGATAAGTCTTTGAGAACCTCTTTCCTTCTTACTGCATGGGGAGCAAAGGAGTTGGAACGAAAGAATATCCCACACACTTGTAGTAATCCTTTTCCTCTTCTCTAGCTACCTAGATGGAGAAACTCTTTCTTTCTTTCTCTTGTTCCCCCTCTCACACTCTCCCTGGGTCTTTAAAGCAGGTGCCAAGCCGACGAATCAGGTAAGCTGTTTGGAGAAGTGGCAGTATTATTTGCCTGCCAACCTCTGGAATATCTGCATCCTCTTTGCATTGTTAATTGTTGAGACTACAGCCTCTCCTACAAGTTGATTTGCAAGAGAAAGAAAATAACAGGAGAGAAACGCAGAGAGATTACTTCACAGGAGGAGGGAAGCTTTTGAAGAAACGTTTTGTTGTTCTCCACGAGCTTTCTCTTTCTTCGTTGTTTCTCCCCACACATCAGCTCCACCACAAAAAAAGTTCTCCAGATAAACCAACCTCTGCTATTGACAACAAACCCTTCAAAACAACTGCAGGTGGAGGTTCAGTTCTAACCTTTTGCTTTTCTTGCTTCAAAAAATCCTCAGCCTCACCACAAACAACTTGCAACACCCTGCAACTCTGACGCAAATGGCATCTGTGCTAACCTGCTGCATCTTTGACTGGCGTGAACCAACCACTCAGCGGTGGGAGAGCCTGTTCAACTTTGAGCAGGGTGAGATATGATTGGCAGATGTCGAGGAGAGGGCGGAAAGCTGGAGGAAAAAAGGAAGAGATCTCAGTCTTTGAGTTCACCCTCAGACTCACCCATAACTGTAAAGGCACCTGTCCTGTTGTTAGAAACACCCATCAGTTGTTGCAAGAACATTTTACATTTTTCTGTAGCCAGGCTGCAGTGTAGTGTATTACAACAGTGTGTATTTCTCAGTAATGTTTTTAACTTGCCTACACACATAGTTTTTAGTTTTATTAAATTATCCTAAGATCCTGAGATCTTCATTTCTTTTTGTCCCAGATAAATAATGGTCTGATATTACACGACCAGTAAGAGGGTACATCATCTGATATAATTGTATTAAAAATGTCCACACCCATTTATTAGGCATCAAATCTAAGGTGTAATAATGTTTTGTGACCCTTCACGACTCCAAAATTATGGAGTATCTTGTAGTTTGGGATGCTAGTTAGAGTTTCAAAGTACCTGCTTCAACACTGTTCCATTAAATGAAAGTGTGGGGGGATGATTTTGAAGGCTCCTGAACCAGAGTTTACAATTCAGGCCCGAAAATTTAAAAATGAAGTAAAGATGGCAGAGAGAGAGATAGAAGGGCAGAAAAGGCAGAAAGATTTTCAGAGGAAAAAATGTACATTGGGGGCGAAGGAGACCGATCTAATAGTTAGAGAGAGAAGCCCAGATCAACACTTAGAGAAAGTGAGTGAGGAGGTGAAGAGACACACAAAGAACAGGAGAGAAAGTGAGAGCTGGTCAGAAGGAGAGAAATGGAAGAGTTGGAGCCAAGCTGCAGAGTCTATTCGTGTAGTACTGAGAGCTGGTGAAATACTAGAGTCTGGGCCGTGTGCCTCTGATCAGGGCGGCAGTGAGCACAATTACCTTCTTTTCAAATCCTTCAGTGACACCACAGGAGAAAGGAGGACTTTGAAACTTGAAAGGCAGGGTGCTCGCTTTCAAACCTCAAACGCGAGCAGGAAAGGGCTCTGAAATTTGTTCAGTGCTCCCCATCCACCATTAGCTTGTTTCTTCCTCTCGCCTCCAGGCATTTAAGCGATTTTTGAAAAGATGTTAAGAAATTCAATCACTACAGAGAGAGA
>JAZGTK010000398.1:0-78954 GCA_036877625.1 Ambastaia sidthimunki
ACGGAGAACTTCTCTTGTCCTCCACATGGCTGCAGTAATGGGTCGTGTATAATCTTCAGTTCATATTTTAAAGGTGATTGCCAGCATTACAGATCCTCAATACTTTCATAGATAGCATCTGAAGAGATGGAGACTTGAGATGAGATGTTGCAATGAAGGTCATCAGCTTTGGGTATAAAATGTGTGGAGTCATAAGCTGTTATCTTGTCCTTTTGAGATAATAAACAACACGCACAAAAGATTAAGTGTATTTAGTGATACACAATTAATTTTTAACCAAGATGAAATAAAAAGATATACCTTAATTTCTTCTTTGTCATTCTTTGATTTGACCCTGTTTAAAAATATCAAACATTAAAACGTTCATATATATACTGTATGAATATTCCATAAATATAGTCAATATATTTCATGTTTTCGTGAAATTCATATGTTCAGGAGAAGACGTAACCACAAACCTTCTAATAAATAAAGATACACCAGTCAGTATGACAGTCATTCCTACAGTCCAGCGGCAGATATTAACATAATGCCAAAGCACAGAATTATCTGCGTGTTGAGAGGTTGAATCTATATATTGTACAGAAGAAAGCAACATAAACATGTGAATCTGCAATTAACATAAAGAGTAAATGTTTAAAAAAACAAATCTCTTAAAATACACTCAAATGAATGAATATCAACTTGAAAATGAATATGAACTTAAAGGTGCACTTAAAGATGAAGATTTACAGCACTTATTAATCATCAAACATAAAGTTAACAGTAATAAAAATGTGTGATGGTCATGTCCTTACATATTGTATGTCTTATCATCCTTAATGTAAGCTAAACTATCTAGAATAATATACATTTACATATTAATAAAATGAAAAAAGGCATAAAATGAGATATTTATTTATATTTTTTTAGATATTTATTTAAAAACATATTTATTCATATTTATTTTTATCAAGAAAAAAATATGTCACTCACCTGTGACAGTGACATTAATAACATGACTTATGGTGGTCTGTCCTTCTTTGCATCTGTATAAACCTGCATCCTCCATTGAGATGTTTAAAATGTCAGGAATGAAATCCCATCATGCCGTCTGATTTTCTTCCACTCAGTTTTTATGTAGTTTGATTGATTTAATGTTTTACAGTCATTTCCATAGATTTTGCACCATGAGATCTTTGGGTTCCCCCGACATAGCTTTATATTTACAGTACAGGTTAACTTCAACACTGTCATAACAGAAGCTCTGACTGATGTGTTTCGTGGCACTTTGATAGTTAAGATGCATAAGGCCTCAGAATCTAAAATAAAGAAAAACAGATTAAATGTATGTAAACCGGGAAAAATAGAGAGAGTAGTTTTTAGTATGTCAGCTATAAAGATAAAAAAAAGATATAAAAAATATACAATAATATACAATATACAATAATATTATTATATACTGTATATAATCATTATAATCCCATTTGACACAAAATGAGGAATTTTTGAAGTCAGGGTTAACAACAACTTTATCAAATGTACTGCGTACATAAACAAAAATCATAGTGCACGATAAAAATAAGTTAACAACATACCACTGACGACTCACTTAAGTGAATACTCACCACTGGTGTTTTCACTGACATAAAGCAGGAGCAAAATAACACAAGCAGCCAGTTTACAGATGATCTGTAAGACACCACTGCCCATAATTAAAGATCTTTTATCAGACAGTGTGTTTTAAACTACTGTCCTAAAAGAGCTGGACACATTGTCTGTCAGACGTGTGTAAACTTGTGTGTGTGAAACAGCAAAAGTGGAAGTGTGCGTGTATGACGTCTCTCACCATCTCTGTTCATCTCTGTTCTTGTACTTGTATTTTTACCTCCCTGGATCATACATGCCCTTAACCTGTAGTGTTTTTCCTCTTTGTATCATTGTTGCAAACAGATGTCTTGATTAACACGTGTGTTTGTGTACACAAATGCACATATACACAAAATACAATCAGTAATGATGCATTCATGTAAACATGGCTAGTAAATTGCATCTTATTGTCACAAAAAAGGACTTATTTAACTCACTTTGTGTAGCAAATCAACAAACAGAGAAAAACAACAATAAAAGATCCAGAGTGGAGATGATGAAACAGGTCTGAGCTGTATTAACCTGAACTGAGTAATAAAACAGCAGACTTGATATCAACACCATTCCACCAAATACAGACACAGCAAATGTGTTCTCATTGCCATGCAGGCCCCTGTTGGCCTGGTTTAGCACAGGGTGTATCTATACCACTTCACTTTTTTGAGTTTTGGTTCCTTTCCGCAGTAAAACTGTAAAATTATTGTGTCATTTCAAACGACAAAGAAATATGTACATTAAAAATAATAATAATTACACAATGTAATAACGGTTTTAAATTATAATTTTAAATAAATAAACGGTTTTTAAATAAACAAATAAATTGGATTGTCATCAGAAATGGGCTTTTTCACTCCCATTACGATTTTATGCCATAATAATAAAATTTCAATTTGATACATTGTATAGTTTAGTGTTGAATTCGATGTTTTGTTGTGATATAATGAAAAAGATACAAGCATGTTCTAGCAAATCTATGTCACTGTCATAATAACATTTGGCCACAAGAGGGCGTGTATTTCTGTACAGATGAAGAGAACGTGGTGAATTTGCTTGAATAAAAACTTATTATAATATCTAAATATCTAATAACTAATAATAACTAATTTTCAGTGTTGGATTTTAAGTATTCTTAACTCAAAAGACAAAAACCCTAATAGGTATTAAGTTGACAAACCTTTATGAATGAAATGTACAGTGTAAAAAATAGTGACCTTGTTACCGTGAGGGTGTATTTGATGTAAGCCTTTCAGATGACTTCTCTTTGTGTAGCCTGATGTAATTTGGTTAATTCAGTCATTTAATAAATTGTTACTGAGGACTATAACAAGTTTATTTAGATGTTACGATAGGAAGATACTTTCAGCAATGTTTAGGCATACAGTAGCCAGAAACAGAACTACAGCTAGATCTCCAACTGTACTTGTAACTCCAATTGGTTAATAAACATACAACATAATGTTGAAATGTAAAATGTCTCTAAAAATGCAAAATGGTCTCTGTGACTGTAAGGTTTAGTGTACAGAAAATATAATTAACTTATAGCATAACATAAATATAGTTGGATGTACCTGTAATGATAGAAATTATAATGTGTGGGTTCCCATGAGGAAACTGCATTGAAACACTTTTGGCATTACGTCTATGTAATGTCCCCATATTACAGGAGAACGCACCAAGTGTGTGTGTGTTTTGTTCCAGTGTGCTGTAGTTAATTGGCTCTGATTAGAGTGATGGAGGGTCTTGAATTGGAAGTGAAATGTAGCTCCGGCATCAGTGTGTGGGGGTGAATAGGAAAACCTGATACCCACAAGCCCCAATTCAATTGAGGTGGCCTATCTTAATGACCTTTGACCTACCACTGCTACAGTTACAGCGGTGTAGTAGCCATGGCGGCTACGATCGATGAAATGTTTGGGGAGGGTGACATCATTGCACACACTGTCCTAACCACTCAATTGATGAATCAAAGGCAAACCCTTTAGTAAGTTCCAAGTACAGGTTTAAGGCTTGTAGCTTTATTTGTGCATTTAAATACTTTCATTTATGGTTTCTATGCTTAGTATTTTTCTATATTTAGTCTCTGAAAGATGGGTGTGTACATGTGTTTTGAATGGGTTGATGGTATTCACTCTCTGTTGATATTTTTAGCAGTAGCTGACACTGCACTTATTTGCATTGTTGTTTCATTGGTTTAACAAGGTCTGCAGATTAAAATAATAATAATCTAGCTTTTCCTGTAACATAAGCTTCTCCCTTGATGCTAAGTAACATTTTCTTGCCCACTTGTAGTTGTAGTTTTTTTGTAGTTTTCCCTCCTGTGTTTTGTTTGGAATTATGGGGCACATTTTGTTATTCCATTCTAAGAAAAGCATGACATGGAAAGCTTTGTTTACAGCCTGAGCTATTTTTCACCACACAGAACTCTGTTTAGAATACACCACAGGAAAAGATGATGTCAGAGGACTATCGCTTACAATATCTCCAGATGGACGAAGCTCCAGAGCTCTTGTCTCTTGAGAAATGACCTTACAATGATGAATTAAATTGGATGGGAATAAAATCTGTGGGATGGGAATCAAATATTTCGACAGTCCCAAAATTACAATGATATGCATTTGTATTCGCTGATCATTGTATTTGCTGATCATGCAAACATTAACACCAAATATACATACATACATATACATTTTTTGTTTAAATATGTATATGTATGTACATGTTTGAAATAGGTATGTGAATTAAACACCCACACAGTAAATACTTTTCTCTTTTAAAAATAACATTTTAGTGGCGTAATAAAAGCTGTTTAATTTTGCATAGAACTGGATCACCACATGGGGGCTGACATGTTGCGATTACATCACCAAGAAATTGCAATAAAAAATTGGTTAAGAAATTGCAATAATCTCTTTCTGTACTATTTGACTATATGCAGACAAAGTTAATCAGCATACAGACACAGACTAATCAACTGATGTAGAGCTTTGAGAACTTTAGGATAAACAGTTTAGATGATCATATCAGATAGCATGTCTCTCAAAATCATAAATCGTTAAATTAGTGAAGGGTTAGTTCTAATGTAATGCATTAAATATGTACTTTAAGTTACAGCAATTTCTTTAAATTACAATTCTGAATATGGTGTATATAAAGTTTTGTCTAAATAGTATTTGTTACAGTAAATACCAATAAGGTTGAAAAAACTATTTACACTGAAAAAGAAACATTTTTTTGTTTCTGTTGCTGTTCAATTAGATGTTCACAAGTGACTAAGTATCAAATAAGTTTTACATGTTTTTAAATTACATCACAAAACATTTTTTACTTTGTGTTACTTATTTGCATAGCCTTGGTGAATGCTTTTACACTAACGTGGTCTTCAGTATTCAAGCCCTCCACTAAGTGACCATGGCAGCTGTTCCAGCCTCTTGAGCCCTATGCAAAGCCCCACAATTGTCCCCTTATTCCTCTCTCCACCCTGGGGTAAGGCAGACCACCCTTCTAGCACCCATGGGGATTGCTGATGGCTGGGAGGGAGGTTAACTCTAGTCAGTCTGGGGTGTGTGTACACATTTACAAATAACATATTTTCCATTTAAACAAATGCCAATCATCAAAGTTGTTATCCTATCAGGGAGCAAAATAGGAGGCACAGTCAGCTGTCTAGGCCATTGTGCCCTCTCATCTCTCGAGCTCATTGTACCCACATACCTTCAGAAACTACTACTGTTCTCTTGAAAGTAGAAGGTGCTTAAGATGAATCCTTTACTGTATGCTAGCAATGAGAATATTGATGGCTGTTATGTTGAAAACAGTGGATATAATAGATTTTTCAAAGCATAAAAAGTCATTTATGGGTGATAACTTATGGGTGATAGTTCTGTAATACAGCACAATAAATGCACATGGCAAGGGTTACACCATGGTCTCAGGTTTAATTCTCAAGCAACAAATACTGATCAAATGTATAACTTGACTGAAATAATGCTATAGACAAAAATGTGCTTTACTTCAGAAATTTAAATCAGTAACAATAACACAAGTATTTTCTACAATTCTTCAGAACTAAGTCAAGCAGCAAAATTACCTGTTTCTGAGTCACACAGGTGAGTTTATGGTCTATATAAGGGTTTGCTGGATAAATTAAAATCCCTTGGAGACAGTATTTAAATATTACCACTCCAGACATTATTTCTAGAAGAGCAGAAATGTGGTGTCAATAAAGGCGCCTGTTTGAAATGTGAGCTGTCTGATTTTCTGCCATCATGCTTAGCATTACTGAAAACACAAGCGCTCTGCCAACGACCGCTGATGGCACCAAAGCACAAATAAGTCACATATGTAAGCAAGCGTGCAGCTTGGCTCTCCAAAAAGGAAAATATCTCTGATCTAGAGACAGTTCTTTAGATCTAGCTTTACAATACAGTTCTTTGATCATCCTGGCAGAATTTTACCTCACATTCCATTGGCACAACCTGTCGACTCCATTGTAATGAGGGTCACTGAAGGCTCAGTGGCAGAGGTGAGAGGGGACCTCTCCTCCCTTCTCAGCAGTGGGTGATACTAAGACAAAAGCAATCAAAATGAAAGTGCACCTGACAGCATCCCAGCGTGAGGCAAGGCGAACACTGTAGTCTGCTTGCTTGGCGACTTCATTCTTTAACACAAGTGTATGTCATTAGGCATAAAATTCATGTGATCTTTTTCTCATTAGACTTTGGTAGAACCTCCATTCAGTTTAAGTCCTTAATATCAGTGTCTGAAAAATACATTTGTGTTTGTCTAGTCTCATTTTGTATGTGACATTTTTTAAAGAGGGACACAGCTGTTTTGATCTTTATTTAGAATGTTATGTTCATTGGACTAAAAACATTATTTAGGTACAAACAGTGAGATAGTTTCATTTTTTTAATGTTTGTTGTTACTCTGTTACTCAGTGATATGCACAATATAGAAATGCCATTATTGTAACAAAATTTGCTGATGAGAAGATTTGCAAATAAAGTGAGAACAACTAAGTTAGGAATGCACCCTCTTTAAAATAATACTAAATAAATATAAAAATCAATACAAAAATAAAAAAAGACTCTTATGATGATGGTAATGATGATCATAGTTTGAATTTTAAATAGACCAAAAAATTTCATAAATATATTGATCTTCATACAAAAACACTAATAACTTCTTATTTAAACTTATTGTAAATGTTTTTTAATTCTGCACACTTCTTGATACACCATCAGCTCGCAGTGTTTTCCCAGATTTCACATTCACGTGCAGCTTACTCCCGCCTCACTCAGACATTCTGTCGCCAAACTCGTGACGTAATCGGCGCTAGCAGCACTCACACTCTCGATGTCTCCCTCCACAGGAAAATATAGTTCCACGATCACACTTATTAACAACATGAACCCATAAAGCTGGATTAATAACTTTGTCAAAGAACAAATAGTTTAAACATACTTAAACTGCTATATTGATATTAACTGTAACCGAACATAACCTACCATTGGGAATTCACCAATCTGGGAATTCCACGACTTTCTTGAATAACGTTATAATGTTAATAGATTTAGTCGTGCATTTTTTTCCCCAGATGATTATGAACGTTAAACAAGGAATCCGATCCGCAGTTTCTCTTAATATATTACATATAGCCTAAGCGTAAATATTTTAACACTTTAGTAAAAATAATGTATTTTTTAAATATTTCTATCAGAAAATGACTGTAATTAACAAATTTATCAATTGAATTGCAAAATAAGAAATAAAAACAACACGAGAAACGGACAGTCCATTAAATTTCAGCAAACGTCTTATTTGTTTGTTTATTTTAAGATGTTAAAATAAACTTGCTTGTTTTGTTTATAAAATATAATTAGTTTTAAATTGCTTTCATGATTTTTTTTTACTCGTCTTTCTCATAAGCAACTTATGCAACGTTTGCAGCTATCAAATGTCAATTAATTAAATTCTACATAAGCCGATGCATAACAAATTGCATAAAATTGTTGCTTAAAAACAACATATATGCGCATATAATTGATTCAATCTTTGCACCTCACGTTGCTTTCCTGTGGTCCTACCTAAGGCTAGTGTCATGACTGACCACAGACTGGCCTCCTCGGACCCTAGAAAAAATGGCCCACGTTGTTACAATGTTACATAATTCATTCCACAGTACTTTGTAAACTTTGAATGTGTAAAAAGTAGGACTTGTTACTCCTGCACCGCCCCCACTATGTGCGGCGGTGTGATACGAGTTTAGTGCGGAGGGTGCGGCGGTCCGCGACACTCTGACGCCAGGCGAGAGCAGATCGAGTCTGGCTGTATGAATGCATTGAATGAGCGTTTCGAGGAGGCGCACAAGGTACAGTAAACTTCACTTTTTTATGTAAACGCGTCAACAGACTGTGGAATTACAAACTGCGCGTTTTCGCGATTGATCTTTACAGGAATGCACGATTTAAAACTTCTTACAGAGTCTTAATCCTGCGTAATAAAGCATCAAACTTGTCTTCATAATAACCCATGAGAGTTATTTACTCAGTATTTGTTGTGCGTTAATAGATGTGTTTTCATGGCATGCTGTTCATATAGTTTATGCTGTTTGTATTGCAGAATTTGTGTTTGACAGTAACAAAACGCTGCTGTAACAAAAAATCTTATTTATTTAAACACAGATTAATTACAGCATTTGTCGCGATTGTTGCATCCCCAAATGCTTTTCTACATAATTCATTCATTATATATTTTTATGTACCATGCACACTGGTTTATGTTGTAGTAGGTGGATTATATTCTGTGAGGGAAGATTGCTCAAAATGACAATAAATCATACACGTCACTTGCTAGGACAGGGAATATTTGCCCTAGTACATGATGCATGCACTTCCTAACAGACCTGGGCCAGATTTCCTGACATCATTGAAGATGACATATCAGATTACTCAAAGGACAAGAATTTGTCCTTGTCCATGATTTACTTGGATTGTTTTATTCTCACACACGTGTGTCACAATGTGTTTGTGTTTGTCTTACACCAGAGTTTAAAGCAGTGTAGTGTATTAGAAAGCTATAGCTCAAAACCAGTTTTGTGTTGTAGTTCATTAAGTAATTTGTGCAGTTCAAATTATTAAATGTGTATATAAAGGTATATGGACATACATCTCTAAATTTTAATTTTTTCTACTTAACATTATGAAGGTGTTTTTATGTAGGCCTTGGATTGTTTGGGTAAAAAGGTGTTTTCATGATGTAACTATACAATAACCAAGGATATAACCAAATATTATATATTGATAATGTAATAATTACCAATAAAAATCATTGACCACTAATGTGAATATTGTTTTGGCTCATCCCCAAATTCGCTCATTCGCTATATTTTAGAAGCCATTACAATTTATATATCATATATCAAATCACATTTATTGCCACATTAAATTATAATATGTACAGGTGTAAGGCGAGTGAAAATCTCACATGCTTGCTTCACATCTTTACAGTACAATTAAATAAGTCTAAACTTATTGATGTGAACACTATATCTATATAATAGAATAGTATTGGTATATGAAAGCTATAGGAAATTGACATATAACCTATATTATAATAAAAGAGATCTGACAATCTTGACTGTGTGTACGTACCATAGTGGGTGTATTTCTCTACCTAAAAATAAAGCTCTGAATAGTTTTCCAAGCAATTGTTTTTGATATGTGCAGCTGGATAATCTGTTTATAATCTGGCTTGTTTTTGTGGCTCATAGTGCTGCTATCAGTGAAGCTCTGCAGTGACTCACAACACACTGTGAACAAACGATTAGCCATGAATTTACGGAGTATTAACTGTTGTGCGGGAACCTTTGGCTGGTTTGATTTGAACACAGCATCACAGGAAGCTTGGAAGCGCACTTCTGCGCACTTGAAGCATATCTGTCTCAATCACTCCTCATTCCCTCTCTCTTTATCCCTCCCTCTCCATTTGTCCAACCCCCAACCCCTTGTTTTATTAGAGAACATCGCAATTGAGCTGGTGCTTAATGGAAGGCCTCAGTTCCAACCCTTGATAAATAATGTAAGTTCTTTATAACACAGAGTCCCCAGGGAGGGCAGAGAGAGCATCATTACTGCCTCCTAAATTGATTAACGGCACTGAAGCAGCGCAAAATGATACATGGAGATGATGCGGGGGGTCAGGGCTGTCAAATTTGCGTGATGGGAGCCATATTAGCTCTGTCCGCTGCACCAGCTTTCGAGCTAATGCTAATATTTACATGCACTCAGGCCTGGAGAGCACCGGCTAAAAAGCGTAATGATTGTGTTTTAATGGCCACCCTGCATCGCAAATGTTGAACCAAGACTGGCGTTTTGGTCCATTGGTGCAATTTTTCAAACGGCAAGTGCAATGTCAGTCTCCCTCAGTTTATTCACATAACTCTTTTACTCTGTCTTTTAATCTGTGTCTACACAAACTTGCATTTTAAATGTTATCATATTCTGATCAGCGTGCATTGCACTAGACGTTGGGGTGGCCAATGGCGTCAGAAACCAATCTGTTACTTTGCTTTAGCAACGTTGCAGCACTGTCTCAATTGCCTTTAAGCAGAGTAGGGGGCGATCCCCCCTATCATTGTCTGAGGTATCAATATAATGGCATATTGACCTTTTATGTAAGTGTGTGGTCAGAATAGTGGTCAGATTTTATGAATCCTTAATATCTTGTATCAGTTCCCATAATGACTACAGTCTTCTCAAGCCTTGGTCTGTATATTTGGACTGAGGAATTCTCCCTGAAATGTGAATTGAAACTTTTGACCAATCAGTGGCCAGTCAAATAACTGGATGGTTATAAATCATGAGACAGGCGAACATTTCCCAAATCCAAGAGCATGGTGCGAGAACAGGGCATACAATTACTCAAACAGCCCACCTGCTGTGGGAATACCGGATCTGTGTTTGGGTTAGGAAAGGGTGCTTTCATTTTGTGTGACAGATTCCCTAGGGTAACAGCTGCTTGTGCGTTTGAGTTTGAAGTGCCTTGTAGCCTTTGACAATGAAAAGCTCTAACTGCCTCAGATACACATGATGACAAGATAAAGAGGCTCTTGATATGTCAAGGAGATACTTGTAACAGTCACACAGGTGTGACTTAACCCCCCCACGCACCTGACCCATACCCAGCAATGTCTTAGTCATCAGACTATGTGTGTCGCAATACGTTTTTTTGTCATTTGAAAATGTCCCTCTGACATCAGAACCTCACAGTTACTATATTTTCTGTAGCACTTTGGTCAACATAAGTTTTTTGAATGTGCTGTGGAAATGTGACCGATAAAGTATTTCCACTTTTCACACCCACTTATCATTTTTCACACACAATCCGGGTCACGATTGCCTATTGCTGGCTTTATACTTTCAGACTTTTAGAACATTAAGCAGTAACCACATCACATTGATTTATTGACAGACCTTCCATGAAGTCTTTGCAACTCACCTAGTACCTTATTCCACAAAACAGATGGAAAATTCCTTACATATTCCTTCTTTAACCCATCAGGTACCTTCCTTCACTCGTAACGGTCCCAAGAAAATGCAGCTAGCTCTGAGGCACGAGTTTAAAACTAATTCCAATGTAGCATCGAAGAAACTTTAATCACTATATGAGAGAAAATTAACATGTATTAGATTCCTTGTGTTAATTTGAGAACCCAAAGATCAGTATTTGTTACCTCTGATTAAGTAAATAAACAAATGCAGGACTAGTTTGTTGTTTACTTAGTTGCAGGTTGGTTGGAAATGCACTTTACTCCCCTTTGCTCATCTCCCTGACAACAGCAGAAGTTCCAGGCTTTTAAATGAGCTTTTGGCTGTGAGATGATGCTAAATATAGGAGAAACTTTTAGCCTCCCTGTCGCTGTGGTCCATGATAACAGCTACTACTCTCGCCTTCCTAGTTGTAAATAGCACCTGTTTTCATTGAATGCCTTCAACTCTTACATGTCCTTTCTCAGCCACCATAGAAACAATATTCTGCCAAGCTCATGTTTGTTCATAATTTAATGGCCAAATACATTTAGTCAGCCATGTTAACAATAACAATAACAGACTTTTGCTACCACTCCTTGAAATATGTTTATTAAAGGAATAATTTGCCCCAAAACGTAAAAATTTAGTTGTTTCAAACTTTTCAAACACAAAAATAGGATTTCTGAAGAATTGATTGGCCTGTGTACTAAATGTACAGCATTCAAAGTATTTTGAAGCCACAGGATAGCATTGTGTGAGAAACAGACCTAAATTTGATTTTTAATGATGACCCCAGTCAAAAAGAAAATTTACCTTTTGTGTTCCAAAAAATAAAGCAAGTGATATGGGTTTGGAACAAAATGAGTGAGTAAAAGATGACACACGATTCCTTTGTGTTGTTACAGAAAAAATGGTTTCATTGTAGAGGCATTTGTGTTATTGTGTAATACTTTGTCTTGATCGTAACCTACAATTGTAGGTTAGATTGTAATCAGACAAGCTTTCTAGCGTGAAACAGTAGCTGAGAGCAGCCACACTCACTGAGGACAACATTATTCTTAGCACTCAGCATAGTTGAAATAGCTGCTCTCTGATGTCACCTATCTAGTGTTAATGGTGTAGAGTCAGTGAATAACACTTACCTGCCACTCAGACACTTCTACAATGCAAAAAGTGTCTCCTTGAAAGTGGATTCTTATTGATCACAGGTAATTCTTTATCAAAATATCATCTTGGACTTTCCTCTGTGTCAGCAATAAACTTTTGGGAACATAAATTAGATGTTGCCTCAAAAGAGTATGAAAACAGTTCAAACTAGATGAAATGTTTAAAAATGGTCACATTATCCTACCCTTTAATAATAATAATAAAAAAATATATTTTACATTAAACATTTTTCCTGTATGCTGACATGTTTATATAATTTTAATGGGTTTGGAGGGCGATATAAAGACATTATATTATATATATTTACACTTATATTCACCCACTTGATATGTAAGTGTCCCATCCTATAAATGTACAATTTTAAGCCTCTTGTTTTATTCCAATGAGGATGCTGTGCTGCTCCATCTCCACCATTACCATGAATCCTGGTGGGTAAATGGCTGGCTTGGGATTCTTATCCTTATCCCAAATGCATTTCCTCTCTATTCTGGGGATGTGGAAGGCTCCTATATTGTTTTAGTGTCTTTGTCTCCAATTGACTAAGTAAACAGTCACCTGCTTCAAATGGCCTTCTTTATAAACTGCAACATCTTTACATATGTGGAAGTGGATATGAGTCAGGACATTGTTGTTTAGTGCTATAAAGCATCACTCAGCACCGTGTCACACCACTGTTGGTGTAGCGTGTGCCGTTTGAACAAATCCCACTTCCCATATGCCGAAAGCCATTTTGAGAACTTACCGTAGAGCGGATGTAATTGGAAGCTCTGCTTTGTGACTCTGTAAGCAGCCATTCCGAGAAGCCATAACAAAATGATGTCATCACAGCGTTCTCAGGGTAGAAGATGTACTGCCTCATTTGCTCTGGTTTTGTGGAGTCAATGTCAGAGCTGGGCTCTCCTAAACACATCTAAAGGTTCTAACTTACTAGGCTGCCTTTTCCTCTACAGGTACACTGGATAATCTGAGCTATCTGTGAAACAACACACCTTCCAACGACCCTCGTTTCTGCATCACCCTGGTTGGGTTTTCATACTCTTTGAGGAGACAGAGCGGAGTTTCCCGTGTTCCTGCTGATCCTAGTGAATAAAAACCTGGACTCTTGGTTTTGACTGGACGCTTCCTACAGGGTAACTGTGACAGAGCTGACTGGGGCGCACTTGGCGCCACAATGAACGTCACCTCGCTCTTTTCCTTCACCAGCCCGGCGGTCAAGCGTTTGCTGGGCTGGAAGCAAGGCGATGAGGAGGAGAAGTGGGCAGAGAAGGCGGTGGACGCACTGGTCAAGAAACTGAAAAAGAAGAAGGGGGCCATGGAAGAGCTGGAGAGGGCCCTCAGCTGCCCCGGTCAGCCCAGCAACTGTGTCACCATCCCTCGCTCGCTGGACGGGAGGCTCCAGGTGTCGCACCGGAAGGGGCTGCCTCACGTCATTTATTGCCGTGTGTGGCGTTGGCCTGACCTGCAGTCTCACCATGAGCTTAAGGCCCTGGAGTGCTGCGAGTTCCCATTTGGATCTAAGCAGAAGGATGTGTGCATCAACCCCTACCACTACAAGAGGGTCGACAGTCCAGGTGAGTGACTTTAGAGGCCAAATATGAGTATATTTTCACAAGCACCAGCTTATGTAATATCATATGTGATATGATTGATTCACATTGATTTGGGTGACCTATGAAATCTGATATCACAAATAGTCACAAGAGAGGCATGTTACCATCTTTCTGCCTCACCTGACTATTTGTTATCATATGAGATGGATCTTAGTACAAGGTTTTATGTGGAAATTCAGTAAAGGTTACGTTTTTTTGTTGAAAGGTGATTTGTCTTCTTGAGAATTACTGGCCACACCTGTTTTCTATTTCCTGTCGTTAAAGTTTTCTTTAAATATTGAAGAAAAATTGAGCAAATTCACTCTGTCAGTGAATCCCATATGGAATATATAGCCCATATGTACCATATTCCATGCATGTTCCTCAGTTTTCCATTCCCATGGTTCCTGCAGATGGCTTTTTCTTTTTCTGTCCTTCCTTTTTCCATATCTCTCTCCAGCCTCTGCCAGGTGCTTTTCTCTTCTGTTTGATCCTGATATCGCATAAAAGAATCTGGTTGCATCAGAAACGGTGCCGTTCAAAACCTTTTGTATTTAGTATGTGTGTCTTAATGGGAAACACAAACGTTTCTTTACCTCTGTTTATGGTGGAAGAATGAACTTCAAACACACAGCTCCCTTTTTTGTTGGCTAAGCAGAAGATGAGGGTCAGCTGACAACACAGAAACAGCTGTCCACAGTGTGTGTGTGTGTGTGTGTGTGTGTGTGGATGCATTATGAGAGCAGAAGCAGGAAATTCCAGGCAGGGGCAGAATGAGGGCTTTGTTCAGGGTCTGTATACACTTGGGTGTGTGTGTGTGTGTGTGTGTGTGTGTGTGTGTGTGTGTGTGGCGGCTGAAACAGGCAAGCATGTGGCTGTATGGCAGAAGATTTTTACAGGATCTCCTGTCACCCACACAGACAATAGCAGGAAAGAGTGGTTGCCCGCCTTGCACACGCTTGTTTAGCGCGGGATTGTTGGATGTCTGAACACCTGCCTCACCCCCACCACTCCAGAAAGACAGGACACTGATTGTCTAAATCAATTGTTTAGCAATACTAGATCCTTAACATATATGTTCCCACTAATTTTTTTATGTTTGCACTTATATGGTAATGTCACAGTCTAAACAATTACTTTCTCTAAATCAAAAGGCATGTGGGCAGCTAAGGCGGAAAGATGTTTATAGCTGAAAATCCACCATTTTATTGCTTTGCTATTTTAGAGAATGTAGGCGTGAAACAACTATAAATAGAGTCTTAGAGAGTTGTATTTTTTTAACAAAATTGTTAAAAAAAATGGTCTACTTTAGATATTGTACTAACTACAGTATAAGTAACTTTGCACCCACATGTGAACTATTAATGAACTACTCATTAATAAACTACTCACGTGAACTACTCATTAATTTACAACTACATGTCACCTAACTCTCATTAGAGTAGTAGTAGGCTGTTTGGTTACAGTTAGTGGAATAAGATGACATGCTCATGAAAAATTACTTATAGTAACTAGTAGAATGTTACGTGACCATTAAAATATTAAGCAAACAGTGTAATGACTGATACTCTATGACAGTCTAATGATTAATACTCTACTGACTGGTAGTTGACAAATATTTACAGTTAGCATCTATAGCATAAATATTTAATGTTCCCAAGGTTTAATATTAAATGGAAAAAATAAAATAAGGAAAAAGTCAAATATGTTAATATACATTAATGTCACATGTTACAGTTAAAGATGTTACATATGGCTGTTAAATACATATGCTATTAAATCATCTTAAAATATGTAACTGTATAGCATCAGACTAAAGTTTAATGGATTCTTGTGTTATATATTTTTATTGGTGGATTGCTCATAATGGGCGTATTTCTGTTTCATTCCCACAGTGTTGCCGCCTGTACTGGTGCCACGAAATAGTGAGTTCAATGCAAAACTCTCTATGTTGCCACGTTTTCGCAACCCTCTGCACCAGACGGAGCCCCACATGCCTCAAAACGCCACCTTCCCGGACTCCTTCCCCCAACAGCCAGCAAACGCCCTTCCCTTCACCCCAAACTCACCAACCAACAGCTACCCCAGCTCGCCCAACAGCGGCACAGGCAGTACAGCTACCTTACCCCATTCGCCGTCCAGCTCGGACCCCGGCAGCCCATTTCAGATGCCAGGTGAGACAATTGCCTAAACTGCATTTAAGCTATTAATTCTTGAAATGTCTTGCTCTTTGTGGTGGTACAGAATATTTCAGTGGATGTTTTGAGACAGAAACATTTGAGGATTTTATTTTAATATATGGAGGTACCATTGTTTGGTGATGGTATGAGATGGTATTGCCATGGTACTTGTAACTGTTTGATTACCATATTCATATAGATGTAACATGGTATCGAGATGGTACTTTAAAGAATACCATGATTTATATAGTAAGAGATATATGGAAGGTTTTGTAAATCACACATTTTGTTGTAGTTTTACTAATAAGAGGAGGTTACCTCAAGTTTCCTCATAAGAAAAGGAAATTCATTTTCAGATAGAGGACTGCTAGTTTTTTGTGGGTACTATAGATTATTGTAACTTGAAAAGAAGAGGAATGTGGATTCAGTGGAATAGTTTTTTATAGTTTTATAAAGCTATTGTTGGTTTTGTGCCAACAGAAACCCCCCCACCGGCTTACATACCCCCAGAGGAGCCAATGACACAGGACTGTCCCCAGCCAATGGATACCAACCTTGTAGCTCCAAACCTGCCTCTGGAGATCAACAACCGGGCAGGTATTCTCCAAATGACCATGTGATAAACATGCTTTAACTTATAAACACACTTTAAGCAAACGTATCACCATTCTTACAGCCTGACTTGGTCTGTTAGCAGCTGCCTGCACACACTGCAGGTGCATGAAGTCCACACACACATACACAGAAAGTCACAGACAGTTTGCCTTATTTTCCTTAATATCTGATTTAGCTTGCGGCCAAGTATGTAGAATGATCATAAACAAAATTACATATATTTAAATGACTTTTAATTAATGAATTTTGTTCTTTCAGTAACTGTAAACAGTAATTATTTTGGCTGAGTGTTAGTATCAAAATTAGTCAAATTTACTGACCAAACAACAAACTGCTTTTCAAACTCAAATCTTAAATCGTAGGTTTATTTTGTATATACAATACAATATTAGGTGTTAGCTCAATAAATACATTTGTGAAAATCAGCCTTGATGTAACATTCAAAAAACCTGTCATATGTGTTCACAGCATTATAGGAAAAAATTTAACCCTGTTCAAATCCACGAACCACCAGTTTTCTTCTTACTAGGCACATTATATGTACAAAAAGTTGAACGTTGTGGAAAATTGACCCCCATATTCTCACAGGAGGTGGGTGGAGTGTGCATAGAGAAAGTGAGCTGTTGAAACATTTGTGGAAGTCGCTATATAGTCTGTGTTTTGGGATGCAAGTACAAGCTGCATCCGGTGCAAAACTGTAGCCTGTAACTTCCATTGTGAGGGGTTGATGGGAAAGAAGACAAAACACCTGCGGCCCACTGCCACACTGTCAGAGGAAGCTGAGTAGAAAAATGCCTTGGATAAACATTTTACTCTCTTTGGGATTAGCCCGCTGACACAGATGAGGTCCTCTGCTGGTACCAGAAAAAGATGATTTGTTTTGTTGGGCAGTTACTGTACTGCGTGCTTGTACATTGACTGCTGGGATTTGATATGGGCAGATATCTGTTCAACTGGTCACTTGTATTATGCTGATTCTGTATTTTGTCAGCACTTGATCAGTGCAGTGTTATGACCAATCACTGCAGCATATAAGTAGAGTGTTACCATTAATAGCCTAGCAACAGTGACCTCATATAAATACGCTACTAAAATCGATATGCCCTCTGCTGTAAGTGATGAGACATACAAATGCGAGTCATTTCTCTGGAGTGACAAACAAGCTGTTGCAGGGTTCCTGTCAGTAGTGTCAAAAATATTTATCTATTTAAATATTTATATATATTATCTTAAATAAAACATATCTAAACATCAAACTGTTAAAAACTTCAACTTTATTTTCCATTTATGTCCAAATTTTAATTCTACAACACATTACTGTGTTGTTTTAAAGGTACAGTCCATAATTTGTCCCTCATTAAAATCTTTTTACAGATAAACAAATGAGTTATACTTTTGAAAAAAAAAAACACTAATATAAGATGAGGACTTAAGTAAAAGCAGTTTTATTTCACATGTAGCATATGGGCCATATTACTGACTGTAGTAACCGCAAATTCTTGTGCATGTTGCTGCATCTACTAGTTAGTTTGTATAAGAACATAAGTTAGTAACACCTTTAATCTGCACCTTTAAACATCTCTCTAAGTTTTATATCTTTTACTTAGGGTAGAAAATAGCCTTGTATGAAAATGGAAGAACAATGTTCTCGCTAATATAATAAAACAAATGTGTGTGTGTGTGCTTGTGGGCTGTTTGCATGCATTGATTAAATTCACCACCATCTTCCGTGCAGATGTTCAGCCCGTGGCCTATGCGGAGCCCATACACTGGTGCTCCATTGTGTACTATGAGCTGAATAATCGGGTGGGAGAAGCTTTCATGGCCTCCTCCACCAGCGTGCTGGTGGACGGTTTTACCGACCCCTCCAACAACCGCAACCGCTTCTGCCTGGGTCTGCTGTCCAATGTCAACCGCAACTCCACCATTGAGAACACCCGACGCCACATTGGAAAAGGTCTGATCAAATTTAACTGCCTCGATGGTGATGCTGTCCAGGCAATTCTCACACTACTACAGTAGACACTGGACTGAGCATTGTTTTGCACATAATACGACACTAAACTTTTACATTGAGCTGATATCTTATTATTGATATATTATTGATTATACTGTCTTTGGTAGGAGTCCATTTGTACTATGTTGGAGGAGAGGTGTACGCTGAATGTTTGAGTGACAGCAGCATCTTCGTTCAGAGTCGTAACTGCAACTATCATCACGGTTTCCACCCCACCACTGTCTGCAAGATCCCCAGCCGCTGCAGCCTCAAGATCTTCAACAACCAGGAGTTTGCAGAGCTCCTGGCACAGTCTGTCAATCACGGGTTTGAGGCGGTCTATGAACTCACTAAGATGTGCACCATCCGCATGAGCTTTGTAAAGGTAAGCTGAGCAGATGAGTGGACAGTTTCTGAAATTTCACAATAAAAGGGGATGTATGTGTGTAATGTATCACGTTTTCCAGGGTTGGGGTGCAGAGTACCATCGGCAGGATGTGACAAGCACCCCGTGCTGGATTGAGATTCATCTTCATGGTCCTCTACAATGGCTGGATAAAGTTCTCACCCAGATGGGCTCTCCTCACAACCCCATTTCTTCTGTGTCCTAGACAGATGGAACCCGGTCAGTCTAGGTTTCTGCAGAGCAGTTAGTTGGTTTAGGGAGGGTGAGGCCGGGTTTGTATTCTACTTGAAGGCAGTATGATTAAGGGCATAAAATTTGTTCTCAGCTCGAGAGAATCTGGAAGACACTTGACAACTTTGTGTGACCAAGCATGTTAAATAATGAGGCTATCATACTTGTGGCAGGTATCCTCTTTTGGTCTTGTGAAAGAAATTGGGTTTTTGACTGTTTGTTTTTCTTTTGTATTTCTGCTATTTCCAGTTTACATCTCAGTATTCCGTTGGGAAAAAAAAGATCTGCATCACTATAGAGGCTAGTACAGAGTAGTACACGTACGGAGTAATGTTGGGTGATCTTAGAAACATTTGTCTGGTAGACAAAAATAAGATAAAATCATGCAGAACTATTATGTTTTAAATAAACCGAAATACATGGGCTATGTAAAGATAACGAGGTCATTAATACAAAATTTCCCTTCTTTCTGTGATATATCTGTCTTGGAAAGTAGATAAAAATGTAGCGAAATGGGCAGAAGAAAATATTTGAATATGTTCTTATTCAACTTTTGAATGGGAAAAATGGGGATTAGGGCATGACAGTAGTGGGTAGGGTGCATGAGCAAACTCATGCATATATTGCTCTACTTTTATCGCAGTTTTGATCGACTGATTTAAAAAGTAGCATGTAAATGTACTTATCAGTAAAGTAAGTGTGCAGTCTGTTTTTTGCAAGTGTGGTTTGTCTATAGTTTGTATGAAAGCAAATATGTCGTGCACTGTTCTGCACGAAAGAACGTCCTCGTTTCTGACATTTTTTCTGAAATGATAAGAATAATCCGTTTTCATAAAAAAACACCCTGAGAAAAATATGCATTATGCTTGTGCGTATTCTGCATTTTTAGAATAAAACAATTGCATTTTTTTGACTAAGTTCTAAATGGCACTAGTAATGTTATTTTGTAAAAAGTAGAATTTTGATTAACTTGCTCTCAGTTTTTTATTTCTAGTCAAATCCCATCCACTGTTAAAATGTAAACTTTTTTATATTTTTTTGAAGAAAATTTATTGTTGTTCCTGCACTTTCAAAAGTGGCTTATTGTGTGTTTGTCTCTTTTTTTCGTGCTGTTCTTGCTTGTACTCTCAGAAAAACAGTTTTATTCCATGAATATTAAGTCTTTACTGGAAGATTCAATAAAGTTGTTTTATTACCTGTGTGTTGATGTTGTTCATGTTAACAAAATGGTTTTGAATGGTTTTAGGTTTGTTTAGAGATTTGGATTTATTTTGTTATTTACTTTTATGTGTTTATGTGAGAGAGATGTAAGAGCAAATGTTTAATGAATGAATATAGCATTAACGTGTTTATTGAGAACTGTTTTGTTTTATTATTTGTAAATCCATTAATCAGAAGTTAGCATAAACTTTATTTTATGGGTTTAAATGTGTTTGCAACAGCATCACGACGATGGTCGTGTTAATAGAATAACATGCGCAAGAGGTTAATCTTTAAAACTGTGTCAATAGCTCCCATCTTTAAAACTGTGTCAATAGCTCCCTCTAGTGTCGTTATTCGCTCAATATCTCTTTCAAAATCGTGATTTGTTTTTGTAAAGGCACAAAATCTTTTCAATTTAAAGAGATATTGACATGCAAGTTAAAAATTACAATTTATCTATTGAACGTTTTCCAGGAAAGTGTTGTAGCCATGTAGCATACAGTTGTATGTAGTTGTAAGAGTAAATGTCTGTGATGTTTGAAACTCAGCATGTTTCTGAAACGCAGTGAAAGCTCTGACATTCACACAATTGTTCTGCTGAGGTTTTTGTTTATATTTCGTAGCCCTTGTATTGTATCTTCAAGAAACATATGAGCCCGAAAGAACTTTATTTGTTAAGTGTTATCAGAATAAATATACGCGTATAACATTGCATTATAAGGAAAATCTTGTCCGGAACAAGTCTTTTTTTGTAAGTCGTAGTGATGTTTTTTTATTGAATTAATTTTTAAGTTTAAGACTGTAATCACTAAGTATTTTAAATGCTCAGGTCATAATTCGGTATTATTTCCCACGTGACAGAAATCTTTAATTTTGAAGAGCGGACTTTTATTTTGAAAATCTGTAAAGTCCTTTACTGCTCCTCCGACCTCAGAGTGCTCAACGTTGAGCAAACATTACGAAAGCTGAGATGATATTATGTCTAAATGAAGACAGAGTCTAAACTGCACTTTACACACAGACGAGTACAATAGACAGACGGTGTTATAAGACTGGGTAAGGACTGGTTATACTGTTTACTATTTGATATATCGGTTGGTTTGTGTTGTTCAGTTACATGTAGCCTGACAGGCTTCATTTCTGTCGTTTGAATGAACTGATTTGGTCCAAGCTGTTGCTAACCGTGATGTGTGTATATATTTATCTATTATAGTTTCCACCAAATTACTGTAACTATTGTAGTTGATAGTACTATAAAACCATAATATATTATTATGAAATCTCTATTAAAACATAGTGAGATGTTACACAGTCTTTCTGTTTATTCTGATAGCGTGTTTTCTTTTATACCATGGTGCATTTTTGAAGTCGGGATAACTTCAATGACTTATTTAAGCGTTTGTATTTAAAAGTTTTCTACTCTACGTCTGTGATGTCTTTTCCAAGGTTTGCACATGAAACCTTTTGTCTTCATCGTCTTTGCAGAATCTCTTCTACAGAGGAACATGGCGCCCACTGGGGTTCTTCAAGTTCTTCATCGTATTGCTGCTGTTTCTCAGCATGCACACTCAACAACAGTATTTAGACGTTTCCTTTGTAAACCCGCTGTAAACCTTTGCTTTGCTTCACCCTGCACTATCCACCAGAGAAGATGTGTTTCTGTGGAGCCTACCGTAAGCCATCATATTCCAGACTTGACTGACAAGGAGAAGAGACTACTGACCAGGCTCTATGATGGACTTATTGGGGGCCAAAGGGCAGTTCTCGCCGAATCTATAACCCTTGTGGAGACCCAGCATCCAAGGAAGAAGGAATTAGCCCAGGTTTTGCTTCAGAGGGTGTTGGCTTACCGTCAGGAGCAAGAAAGACGTAATGGGGGGAAACCTGTGGCCTTCAGAGTGGGTCAGTAAGGTGATGTGACCAGTAAGAGTGGGGCTGAACCATTCAGATGTTTGCATGAATGCACTCAACCTTCAGAATATAACTACACTGGTGGCTCTGAAAATACCTGTAGAGGGGGAAATCAGAGCACCTCAGGTCTATTATATCATCAGTATCTAAAATCCGTTTCTGTGTACATGTGACTTTAGGACTGTCTGGTCCCCCTGGTGCCGGAAAGTCTTCATTCATTGAGGTTATTGGAAAGATGTTGACAGGAAGAGGGCATAAAGTGTCAGTACTAGCTGTGGATCCCTCTTCCTGCACGACTGGAGGTGAGCAGACAACAAAATGTCAAAAGGTTTCAGTCTGTACCTGTCAATACTGTGACCTTGTGTTTAATGTATGCACATACCAGACACATTTGAATCTGGTTCGGGCCATGTTACTGTTTACCTCTTTTTCACCAAAACCTCCTGTACTTTTTGTCTGTATTAATAAAATGTAGCAAAAATTCAAAGATAATAGTGTCTCCTAGGATTCATAATTAATCGTTATAGTCAACTTGCTGTCTGTCTTGCTGTATGTTAGACTTAGAAAGTGCCATAAATTCTTTAATGAAAACATTAAAAAAGTGAAAGTAAACATAAAATATCATGTTAAGGTCATTTATTTGCAAGTATACATCTATTATGAAATGCAGTTTGAAGGTATAGTTTACTCATGTTGATTCAAACACTCTTGAGTTAACTAGTTCTGTAAAACACATAAGATATTAAGTATTGTGAAGCCATACTTTTATTTAATAAATAATTTTGATTATTGAATAACTTTAAACTATTCCTTTTAAACATAACATAGAATAGCTCATAATAATTAGCTAACTTTGTATACAGGTTCACTGATGGGGGACAAAACGCGAATGCCAGAGCTCTCCAGAGACATGAACGCTTATATCCGACCTTCTCCCGCCTCAGGAACTCTGGGTGGTGTGACGAGAACCACCAATGAAGCTATAGTCCTCTGTGAGGGTGCGGGCTATGACATTGTATTAGTTGAAACCGTGGGTAAGCCTTACTTAATCAATACTGAAATAAGATTATATTCTCTAAAAATATGTTTACATTTCACACTTTTTCCTTAGTAAATAATTATCCTCTTCTGTGCTGACAGGATTGTTCGGTGCTAAAAGTGTTTCTGAAAGTTTAATGTGCATGCAAGGGTCACCTGAGTTTTTAAATCTCTGCACAGGTGTTGGTCAGTCAGAGTTTGCTGTGGCTGATATGGTGGATATGTTTGTGCTGCTGATTCCACCAGCAGGGGGCGATGAACTACAGGTAAACACGGCCTCATCACTCTTATTATAGCTCATCTGATGCTTTTGCTGGTCTGTTGACATCCTCTGTAGAGAAAAAGTATGGCTTGTATTATCAAGATACTCCAGAGGTTTTCAGAAATAATATTTCTAAATACTCCATTATTTTCCAAATATTTTAATATTTTTCTGGTTACAAAACAATGACAAAGGGCAGTAATTTAATGTTGTAGACCATTATGTTGCCTTTTTGTAATATCACACTAATTATCTAAAACAGTGTAAATGAATTTTTATATGTGAGATGTAGCGTGTATAGTCTTTGGTATTTTAAAGTTAAAAAAACCTATGGGCTGCTCTGTATCATATTGTATACATTTCCAGTTTACTTTTTGTACACAAACTTGCTCTGAGTAGCATAAATTGTTTTATTTATTATTAATTATTTTGTATTGTTTTCAAACAGGGAATTAAAAGAGGCATCATTGAAATGGCTGACTTGGTAGTAGTTACTAAATCAGACGGTGATTTGGTTGTTCCTGCACGGAGAATTCAAGCAGAATACACGAGTGCCCTCAAGTTGCTTCGAAAGAAATCCAAAGTCTGGAAACCGAAGGTGTGTGACTGTATATTTCCATCTTTCACAAGCACTAAAGCAATGTTATTTTACTGAAGCCCCCCACATCAGTGTGAACACAATTTACTACAATTTCTTCTTAGTAAATACAAGAAAATAGCATCTTACCCACAACTGCTTCTGCAGCGACTGGCTGCCAACTGCTCCGGTGTATTTACGTATTACTTACTCCATCGTGTGTGCACTAACTCTGATGGGTTACAGGGAGAAGACAAATTCTGAGTGTGGGTCACCAGTCACCATACGTCACCTCACATTCTAAAAGATGGTTGTGTTTTAAGGATGTTGTTCTATGAAAGGGTCCATCTGACTTCTTAAATGCATGCTTTGGTTCAGCTCATTAACTTTAATTTAATGAATAGTAACCTGATCATTTACAAAAAGAGATGAAAATGTAGGTTTAAAATAGTTAACTGCTTACTGAGCGACTGAGAGTTAGTGTAATAGCTTTACAGTTTTAGTAATAGCTTTTTTTAAAAGGAATCATCTGAAATTTTGATTTGAAATTCACCCCGTCATTTTCACATAGGGACCTTTTTTAGAGTGAGACAAACCCACTAATACAAAACATTAAACATATATTACAGACTTTGATTGGAGTGTTTGTAATTTTTAAAAATAAATACAATTTAAATCAGATAAATATGAATAAAATATTTACCTCACAATATATTAATCCATAAAAATGAGTTTCATGGTAGGTCCTGAAATGTATTATAACTGTCAAAATCAAATTTTTGTTGTTAAAAAATGCTATTAAAAGTCATGTTGTTTTTGAGATTAATAATATACAGATAGCAGATATAAGCCTCTTTTCTTTTCTTACAAGAAATGCTACCAAAGAAGTTTTATTCATACATCCTTATTTTACATGATAAATGAGACATCCTGTCTGTGTCCTAGATGAGTATTCTGTGTTGTCATTGCACATAACACGATTTCCCATCATGCCCGGCTCTGTGTTGTCAACTTTTTCCTCTGTCTCCTCACCCCCAGTATTACTTCTGCCCAACATAGGCAGCCCATTGAATGTCTAAATGCTGCCTTATGCATTTCACTGATTAGAGGCCACCCACATGGATGAGAACCGCCTTTGTCTCCTCTCAGCAGCATGATTTCTGAGCTCCATCCCTTTGACTGGAGGATGCGACGGTCATATTGATTTATTTTTTCTCTCCTCCCTAAAGACTCCCTGTGTAGATCTTTCAGTGAAACTGAGGATGGAATGATATGTGTGGGTGAATCATTCAGCCCCTGCATTTCCACATTTTAGGCTCGTATGTAAAGCAACTGCACTGCTTCTGTGGTCTGTTTATTTTTTCCTTTTTGGTTGTTCTTGTCATTTTGCCCTTTTTGTGTTCTTGTCCATATTTTGTCTAAACTTTTTTGGTCTGTAACCTATTTTAGGTTTTACAAAATTCTTGTAACTCTGCAACCCCGCTGCCTATGTCACAGCAAATAGCCATCCTAACACATATGCACCTGACCTTACCCTGTCTGTTGAGGGACTGGGCTTGTTTGTTTGCCATTACGTAGCATTATAAAGCACATTTCCTATAAGTGGTAAATAATGCTAGCAGCATTTTTTCTTTTATTTCTGTTTTTCACTTTCTGCGGTAGACCAAAATTCATTCAGAGATACACAGGAGTGGATACCATTTAGTTATTTATTTTTTTTAAAGATGCACCACAAATAAGATACAGCTCAGCATTTCCCTATGATCTCATGTTTTTCTCTGACAACCACTATATATGGTCTGTAATGCCACATTGAAATTCTTTTGTATCTTTTTTGTCCATTTATAATGTAAATCAAATTTTTATATGCATTTAATATGCTTTCTCTCTCTTTAATCCTCTCTGTCTTACTAATGTCTGGTCAGGTGGTCCGCATATCCTCTCAGACCAGTCAAGGTGTGTCTGAGTTGTGGGAGACAGTGCTACAGTTCCGGGACGCGATGCTGAGCAGTGGTGAGGTCCATGTCCGGCGACAGACTCAGCAGAAAGTGTGGCTGTGGAATCTGATCCAGGAGAACGCTTTACAACATTTCCAGCAGCACCCAGCCGTGCGTGCCGAGCTCCCGGAGCTGGAACGAAGGGTCACATGTGGAGATATTTCACCTGGCCTTGCTGCTGACCTCCTCTTGAAAGCCTTCACAACCACACAGTGATGGAAAACCATTCCATAGAAAACTGCAATCTAGGTTTTAAATATTAGAAAGGTTGAGTTTACTCAATCATTACTTCTTATTGTGTGACCCATTTTTTTAAAGGATTTTAACAGATGATTTATCATAATATGTAAAACAACTGTTGTTTATTGTTGCTACATTATCATCCATGTGTGAGTGTTTTAATATAGTGAAACTATATTAAAAGAAATGGAAAACAAACAAATTATTAACATAATGCATTTTGTGATCTTTCTAAACTGTGCCAAGTTTCTCAGTAAACAACTAATATTTTGTGTCCAGTCAATAAATTGTGGGAAAAACTAATATGCTCCTTTAATTAGTCTTAGTAGTAGGCCAGGGTTGTATTTTACTCTTACATTTTAACTAAATTCATGACCTTACTGATAATGCCAGTATTGATGTTCTCTCAGGCTAACACTAGATGGACCTGTAGGCCTGAGGAGATCTTTGTCCATTATGTAAATAGGCACCTTTCTGCAATACATGGTTGTTTGTCTCAGCCTGCAACAGCCTTCACACACATCCCCAACCAAATTCCCCCCCCCCCCCCTTTGCAAACTCTTCAAGAATGTGCCATGTCGGAATAACCTAGCATTGTTCTGGTTCAATAAATCCCAAATTTATATGACCTAATCTCATCATTAGTGTCCTGCAAGCTGTGCGTGTTTGCGGACAGACATGTTCTGCCTACTGTGCACAAGCTTTCTGGTCATTATGGCTTGTGCTTCTGTCTTATGACTCAGACTGGAATGCTTTGTGAATACTGATGAACTTCCAAGACCTGAGGGCCGCCCTCTCCATCAATCACACATAGTAGCTTTTGGCCTCCCTCTGTAAGCAGAAAGATACGTTGGATCTGAGCATCTGGACTCTACCAAAAACTCTTGTCCAAAACTGCGGTTTGTCTGGAGAAAACATCCTTCAGTTTGTGATCTCACTTTAAACTCTTGTAGCCTAAACAGTGTTTCGCATACACATGTTTAACATTTAGAGGGATTTGGTTTTGTGTAAGCACAGGACCCAAGGTCTCTTAAGGTTTTGATGTTTGGAAAAGCTCTCACAAAGAAGTTTTTTTTCCCCCCTGGACATCTGAGAATATCTGCCTGCCTTGCAAAAACATCTCAGTCAAAATCACATTTTGCCTGAAAACACAGTCAGGCATGCTAGGATAATGTTAGCATTTATTAAGAAAAGTGACAAACAGAATTCACAGTGGTTTGCTGTGTCTGAGCCCCATTTAGAAGAAATATAACCTTAGCCTACCTAAAATACAACAGTTCTTTGTGGTCTCTCCATGCAGCATTTCGGCTGTTTGCCTTCCATACATCTACTGCATGTCTGTGACAGCTCAACTGGCTGCCTTGCGGGTCTCTCTGGTGACCGATGAGTGTGTACGGTATTTCCTTCAGAGCTGTAAACTTGGTTTCAAGGCTGGACTTCTGCAAAACGATCCTATGAGTGACATCCTAATGGGAATAGACTGGAAGTGTGGGAGGGAGTAATATAAACTGTTGGCACACTTAGACTAGAGCAGCAGTCCTTTCAGCTGCAGCTAAAGTGATTTCAACCTTGTCGTGATAAGCCTTTTGTAATCCCTGTGGCCACATCTGCAAATTACAGTATTACTCTTTAAAGCATCCTATTCTGTGACAGAATAAGTGTTGTATTTACAGTTTACCTTTTTACAAAGACAGCCATGTCTGTAGGGGGTAAGCAAAGTTTTTAAGCTCTACTAAATGCAAAAGGTATATCATCACAGATACGTGGGTCAGATTTAGCCTCAGCCGGGACACTGAGGAAAATGACTAAAAAAGCATATGAAATGGCACCATGAAACTGTAAAATTGGTTTTGTGAAGGTTAGTTTAGGGTTACACTAAGAGTTAGGGGATATCAATATAATTAGCTCATTAAAAAAGTGTGCAAACATTACCATAATAAAAAAACAATCGCTTGTGTGTGATCCCAAAAATCGGAGCTCAAGAAAACAATTGAACATCACAAATGAGAATATCTTGATGGATAGATGAATTCCTTTGAATAACCGGCTGGAAAAGGCAGGCTGTTCATTTAATGAATTCCATCTGGTCTCTGTCCCAAAATCAGTCCACAATCCCGCTGCTGATACCATTGCCTCCCAAATGTAGATGTCAAAATCACCCTCTTTAGATGCAAGTATATTTCCTGGCAGCCCTGCGTGTCTTTTGTTTCTGCTTACCCTCAAGCAGTAATTTAGCATGGCTTGTGTTCTTGATGGTAATGGAGTGTCTTAAAATGGCAGGCAAGCTCTCTTCAGGCCTTTAAACTCAATTCTTTTTAATCCCGGGTCTAATTGCTCGCTTTGCCAGCCAAAGTGAATTTAGCTGCTGGCTTTCTGTGAGACCATCAAACCTCTAGAGCATCTGGTAATAACATATAAAATGTACAGAAATTTTAAATGTAAACAAATGACAGCAACGTGGCTGCCCATCTGCCAAAGAGGCTAGGGGTCTTCAGACATAAGAGAGATATCGAGAACTCCTCCACAACGCTTAAATGTTATATTCATAAAGGAACATATTCCCATCTTGTTCTTTCTTTCATTGTACTCACCCACCAATGCTATTCATAAACTCCTCCTTGTACACACTTTACTTTTACAAGGTATTGGGTACAAGGTATTGTGACCAACAAAGGAGGCAATTCTTAGTATTGGTGTGCTAGTCTAATTCTTAGAAAGGTGTGCCATTGCTTTACTTAGTGATCATATTTAAGGTTTACACCTTGCAAATGATAAATCCTGCAGATCTACATTGAGAGAGACCCAAACCATATCTAGAGAATGACAATACCATTAAGACTTTGGGGCTTTTCAGGGCCAAACACTTAATTTTAAGACAAAACAACAGTTTTTAATCATATGCACATTCCCGTTTCTATTTATTTATTTCTTAAATGTTTATATGTGTGTCTGTGTTGCATCCCATAATATACCAAGCGAACAAGGTGATAAAAGATGATAAAACAATCCCAAATAGAATATTGAGAACTATCAATATAGCAACTGCCATGCATCAATAAAAAACAATGTGATATGTAAAATAACGGACTAATACTCGATTTATGTTGTAGCTTTAACTCAATGCGGATCAATCGCTCACACCTGGCAGTAGATTGATTAACAGCGCGCACTACCAGCCGGAAACGCAGCAAAACTTCCAGTCCCACTAATGCGCATTAATATAGTCACCACTAAGAGAAGCAACTGTCTCACATGGGGTTTGTTCATTCCCGTTTTCTCATAAGACTTACAAATCTTTTCAAATCCCACCGTGTCAAAGAAGTCGCAAAAGTTAGAGACGGAAAGTATGTTTTACCTTGACAAACAACAAAGCGCTGAATAACTCTGTGTTACAAATACGTGCAGCACATGTTTCCTTCCACAGCTCTCTTCAGTGAAATACATTGTCCCTTTCTTTTATTGGGACGATGCAAGCGACCTTACTGTATATACAGCCATGGAGAAGACAATACACCTGGTGCGATGACGGCGACAGGTAAATGAGTTCATGTTATTTTATAATATACGTTTCTTTCACTATTTTATTTGACTACTTTAAATGCTTATTTGTTTGGTGAAGTTGTTGTATGATATAAATGTAGCGCTGTCGAGTTAGGTCTGTAGTTTGTTTAACAAAGTGCGTGCATAAATAATGTTACACCAAAAATGGTGCGACATTACATGACCTCAAATCACCGTTATGCATTTTAAGGTGAGGTTTTGACTAAATTAGCTTAGTGTCTCGTTTTCTTTTGCATTAATTTGTTTTTACCCTTAAATGACTACTTAAATGTTTAATTACCTATATTGTGTTTGTTCTACCATTAAATTGCAGACTTGTAGTAAAAAGGGTGTGAAAAACATCAGTTGAGTAATTCAAAGCAGTATGTCAGATGTCAGGTTTTTGTGAGTAACATTTTTCATCTTCACATTTAGCTCTTGGAGATCTGAAAGTCACTCCTGCTAATGGAGCCTCCCACACCACAGAGGACAACACTTGCCTTGAGGAGCTGGAGAGAATTAACAAAGAAATAGAGGCAGTGAGGAGTGAGGTGGAGAAAGAGCAAAAGAGATTGTCTCAATATCAGTCAGCGCAGTCGCTCGCCCAGACAGAGGTTGCAGGTGTTAGCTCAGAGAGATATTTGAGAACCATTGAAAGTCCAGCTAAAGACCAGAACGGTAACCATTTGAGAAAAACAAAGCCTGTTGCTTCCTCAGCCTTTAATCGCAAGTATGTGGTTGATCGTGCTCGACCCAAAACTGATTTGGAATATGACCCTTGTTCCAATTTTTCTGCTGACTTGCTATCTGTTAGCTCTGTAGATTGTAAGCTTAAGTCAACCGACAAAGTGGTTGTTGAACATGGCTTCAAAAATAATGGATCAGAAAAAAAGGTTCAGACTCTGTCTTCTCATTTAGATGACTCTGATGATGAGGGGACCTTGGTCATTGATGTCTCACCTTCAGTAAAACATCAGGAAAAACGTAAGCCTAAACTGAAAACCAAGACAACAGTGATTAAATCACTACGTTCATCTGTACGTAATTGTGTAGAAGACAATTCTCTTAATGGAAATGACCAGACAAGAGCCAGTCAGCAAAAGGACAAGTTGTCTTCTGCAGGGTCTCTGAGTAATGAAATTATGTGTATTGCAGATGTTCAGGAGAAAGAGAGAACCTTAACAAAACCCATGACAATTGCACAGGAACAAGAGTCCTCTGAGGGGGAACTCATCATTGATGTATCACCTTTACAATATGTGCAAAAGGTTTCAAACCAATGTGGAAACGTAAACAAAGAACTACTTTATTTACCCAAATTATGCTATAATAGTAATGCCCCTGCTGAGAATAGTAAAGAGGCCAAGAAAGGACCCACAAGCAAACAAGAAACAATTGTAAAGCACTTTGTAAAACAAACCACAGAAGAACCTGTGACCGAAGTAAGTGTCTCTACAAAATCCAATAATCTCAATGTGGAAACTTTTGTTATGCAGGAGAAAGAAGAGAAACCACAGAACTTGGAGAATGTCCTGGATGATATCTCCACATGTCTAGACAATCTAAGAAGTGAAAGCGAGAAGATCAAATCCTTTCAAGATGTTAAGCTGCTCCCTATTAGTTTTGTTCAAGAGGAGAAAGATATTTCCTCACAGTCTGCAAGAGGTCAAGTCCACAATGCTACTTATGGAACAGAACCACAAGACTGCATCTCAAGTTGTGGCCAGTTGTCAGAAACTGTATCTACTAAAAATATCTCACAAGATCAGGATTCCTCTCTTCAACAACATGTTCCCATGGTTTTGTCTCAGTCCTTAACTTCATCCTTGCGTACGAATGAGGAGCATACACATGGGCCAAACTCTCAAGGCCTAGCTGAGACATCTTGGCCAACTGTTCAAAACAGTTTAAAAAGTGAACCATTTGTTCACAAGATCCCATATGTTTCAGAGATTGACAACAGAATTATCCTATCTGAACCATCAACTAGTCAGTTAAACCCAAGAACAACTGTGGGATGTGAGCAAAAAATATTGACATCAGACACATCATTTGTTCCCAGTGTAGCAACTGTTTCTTCACAGGCCTTTACATCTGCTGTGATAGAAGAAACTAATAATCAAGTCATAGAAATTGACACTAGTTCTGAGGAGGATCTTAGGTACTCTGATCTAGATCTCTCAGAAACTGACCCAATGGAGGAATGCTACAGAATCTTTATGGAAGCCAACCAAAATGAAGCTCCTGTGGTTCAGAGTGATGCTCCTGTGGTCCAAAATGAAGGTCCTGTGGTCCAAACTGGTGCTTCTGTAAGGGAATTCAACAGATGTTTTTATATTCTTTTATACATGTAAATCTTCTACTGTGGTTAAAGAAATTAGAAAACCACAAAAAATTGTTAAGCTTTATAAATGTTTTTAGATAAACTAATTAGAATATTTTCTAATTTGTAGTTTATCCTGTCGTAATTATTTTCAGGAAGAATTGCTAGAGACCCCAGAAACTGGGATGAAGTCCAATCCACCTCCTGGGCAGAAAAAAAGGGTGGCACATGTGGCCAGGTTTGAGGTATGAAATCCCCCATAGCCCCTTTGACACATGCAGTCTTGACTGGTAAATTACCATTAAGAAATCATGGAACAGGAGCTTGTAAAAATTACTGGTAATTTGGTCCTGGTAATTTGTAATCAGTAAATTACTGGCAAGATGCTGCATGTGATCACAGAATGGGCTTACCAGTATGATCACAGAGCACTCTGACATAATTCGTCTTTGGACCAATCATAAAATTCTGATACAGATGACGCGTTTAATCCAAACAGAAGTTGAAGTCATCTAACTCGATGTTATTTGAGTCAAGAGCCAAAACACTTGCACAAGAAACTATCAACGAAAATACAGACTGCTAACGTTCTAATACAAAGTTAAACCTCATCACATTTTAAACGACACCATCAGTGGATTGTTAATAACATACCGTGAGTTTAACAGTAATTTAGTGTGAATGGTGTATTTACCGGTGAAGTCATTCTGGTAATATACTGGGAATTTACCAGGACTACTGTATGAAAGGTTCTTTATAATACAAAGTTGTTTGGAATGTTTTTTGACTTAACCAGTTTTTTACCACAGCAGGCCAGTAAAAGCAAAGGGCAGATTATTGTGCCATTTCGAGAGGGAGGCCCCACATTGACTATTCCCACCAGAGCTCAAACATGCCAAAGAAGAGCAGCCATACTAACAGCAGCAGTGACAGGGTGCCAGTCCCAAGTTACAAGCACTGTTCCAAAGAGAGTCTATACACCTAGTGTCATTCATTCAAGTACTGTGCAAAACTGTAAGCATTGTTTACACTTTCTTAGTTTGTGTGGGGGAACTGTAGCTGCATTTCTTATTTTACCCTTTACCTTTTATTTTAAAGCCATCATTCCAGTTGGTGCTACTTTGCAGCTGGGGGCAAACCTGCACCTCATCATGCCTGAGGGAAATTGCGGCTTACCTCTGATGCTGATTCCAACCACCATGTCTGTCCAACGACCGCCTCAGCCTTCCCCACCCACGCAACTTCCACAAACTTCACATCCTCCACAACCGCCCAACTACATACCAGCCAAGGTTAACTATACAGCCCTAGTCTAACTACACACGCTGGTGTGTTTCTACAAATGTGACCCATATAGACTATTAATAATTTCAGGTTGATTTTATAGTTTTATCCTCTTACTTAAATATCGATTTTGTGGCCTACTTAAGCTAGAATGTGACGGATAATTTTATGCATTGTTTAGTCGATGGGGGTCAAACGAAAAGCAAAAATAAGGCAGGAGGTTGGAGCAAAGGTCCCACATGATGTTCGTCAACGTTATGTGAACCTTTTTGTGGAGGAGTTCCTAAAAACATCTGTGACAGTGCAAGATGCCTTTGAAAAGGTTTGTCTTTGAAAGATCTAAAATGTACATGCATTATTTTATACTGATAATGTTTTATAAGGTATGATTTTCAACATGTCTACTGACTGCTCTAGGCTCTGGCAGAGGAAAAAACCGTCTATGACCGCAGCATCAATAAGCTCAAATATCTAAGCATAGCTGTCAATGCCCTCAAGAGGCTTAAAAATCAAAGCGTCTTGCCTGCCAAAGGGAAGTGCTGTATGTTTATGCACATTGGTTTTGTTTGCATTGCTGCAGCTACTGTACGTTTGTTTACCGCATATTTACACTCATATAAGGTCACCCTGTATGCATGTACTTACAGCTTCCAGTGAGAGAGAGCAGCATGTATCTAGAGGCAATGTACCACTAAATACTCAAGCACTTCAGGGACCTGGTAAGAGTTGGCTCTCATTTCAGGGTCAAATTAAATGTTAAATTAAAATGTTCACACTAATAGGTCATTGCATTTTCATTCAAAACAACTGAATACTTTACAATGGATGCAATTGTTTTGTTGTGTTTATAGATGCAGACGACTGGACACTTTATAATCAACTGAAGGAGCATGTTTTGTCCGAGGAAATGTTAAGAGTAAACAACTACCCTCGTAAACATCTGGAGAAAGCTGACTGTGCCATTCAGTACGGAGATATCAAGAAAGGAATAAGTGATCGTGAGTCCACATTTTAGTTATGCTTTGCATTCTTTTAACTTTCCTTTAGCTTAACTGGTAGAACATTGCGCTAGCAACACCAAAGTCATGGGTTTAATTCCCAGGGAATGCACATTGATGAAAGGTAAATCTGAATGCAATACATTTAAACATTTGGCAGATGCCATTAACTACAGTCATTGTTATACTGTTAAATAAAATTGAAGATTTAATACAAGTTTTTTAATAACTACAAAATTTAACTGTGACAGCTTTAAAGAGGATCTGCTGCCGATGTGGAGCCACGTTCTCCGTTGACAGAAGTGGAAAACACACCCGCAGAGAGGAGTGCAATTACCATTATGGAAAAGTCATAGAAAACAGAGGTAAGAATTGCCCAATGCATCTCGCTAATTGCTTTCCGATGGATGACTGAAGAAACTTCATATTTCTCATTGTGGCTGCAGTATCATGTTAATTTACATTTATGCATTTGGCTGACGCATTTGGCTGATGCTTATCCAAAGCGACGTACAGTGCATTTAAGTTATACACTTTTCAGTGTGTGAGTTTCCTGGGAATCGAACCCACACTACCACACTACTAATTGAGCTACAGGACCATTATAATACCATTTTCTGCTCTCTTATAGTACCAGGCGGTGTTGAGACACGATACAGTTGTTGTGAGAGTGCAGTCGGCTCACCTGGATGCCAAGTTTTCAATGTATTCAGGTTTTATACTCGTGCTCGGGTTGAAGGGTTAAAACATACACATGATTTTGCTGCATATTCTGAGTTGTATGTGCTCACAGCTCCATGTTCATGATGCGGTAAGCCTTCAGGGCTTTGTGAGCAGTCTTCCTCAATCCCCAGTGGGGAAAACCTGTCCAGGAGTCTTTGCTGTTGACACAGAAACAGTAAGGTTATGTTTTGAAATCTTTTTCACATTTATCTTTCTGGTTAATAATGCTTAGGAAATAATACTGAAATCATAACTAAGTGTATTCTAAATGTGTGACAAGTGACGAGACCAGAGGTGGCCAGTTACTATAACTAAAAGTTGATCTGTGTTCTGTCCAGTGCTACACGACACAGGGTCTGGAACTAGCCAGGGTGACGGTAGTCAACAGCAGTTTACAAGTCGTCTTTGACAGCTTTGTCAAACCTGATAATGATGTCATTGACTATAATACCAGGTAGGATATTGGTGTTAATTTAAGATTGTATCTTTGTATCTCAAGAGTGACGCTAACCCTATTAACATGGTTTAAACACAACTGCATTGTCCTGTCAGGTTCTCAGGCATCAGCAAGGATGATGTGAAAGGTTCCAGCTCGTCTTTGCGTGATGTTCAAGCAGTGCTTTTGAGCTTTATTAATGCGGACACATTTCTGATTGGCCATGGCTTGGAGAATGATTTAGCTGCACTTAAAGTGAGTTGTAAAGGGTTGTATTTAAGTACTTTGTGATTTTTATGGTTTGAATTACAATGTAGGAGAACTTTGCATTGGCTTTAATCCAGAAGTTAGTGGTTTTAATAAGCTTCGCTTATGAATCTTAAAGTTACTTCAGCCACAAATTCTGTTGTAGATTACTTGTCATTCCAAATCCACATGACTGTCTTTGTCTGGTGGAACACAAGATGTATAGTGTTGACACTGGTCTTTTTTATACAAAGAAAGTAAATGGTGATTCCTTTTGTGTTCCATTGAAGAAAGAAGGTCAAACCTGTTTGGAATGACAAAGTTTTTGTTTCTGGGTGACTAAGTATTGCTTATAAAATATTAGTATTTGGTTTTTCTACCATCGTCAGATAATTCACAGCTCTGTGATTGACACCTCTGTGGTGTTTCCCCATCGGCTGGGTCTGCCACATAAGAGAGAACTTAATAGTCTGACTGGAGACTACCTCCGGAGAATTATCCAGGAGAGTGGTAGGTTAACAGTGTGTCCTGGCCTATTAAATTCATTTGTAAACAATGACAGTCATTGAATCCCATTGAATCAACAGCTGCTACGCTGTAGAACTTTACAGGGGTCCAACTGTGTTTGTTTCATTGCGTTATTTCCACACACCTGGATATTAAAAGGAGACCAGAGATTATTGTATTATGTCAGAGATGATGATTGTGTGTAAATGTGTTTAATGTTCCCATGACATTACAATAGACGTAATTTAGTTGATCATGAGTCTTTGGTACATGAAATACATGTGCCACAAACGTCTCTCGTTTGCCACAGTGGAGGGTCATGACTCTCGCGAGGATGCCACGGCCTGTATGGAGCTCATGCTTTGGAGGGTAAAGGAAGACTCCAAAGTGAAAAGATGGTGATATTTAATAAAGTTTGATGCAGTTTCAACATTCACTCAAGGGCGAATGATATCCAGTTTGCTGCTTTCATAAAAACTGTAGAGTTTTTTTTGTTTGAATGGTTGGTAATAGATAAATAATGTTGGGTTTGGCTATAAAGCATATTTTCTTTTTCACATTGTTGTTTTCCTGCAGTTAATTATGTGTGACATTAAAGAGGGGAATTAAAGTTAATTTTTTGGGATCAATGTATAATGGGAGAAAATCCACTTTGTGAGAGACTAAATTAAATGCATTAACAAGAGACCTGTGTCATGTGACTTTTTTAAATCCCAGAATGCTGATTAGCATGCAGGTGTCTGTAATTGGTTAATTTTGCTTGCACTTTAGCCAATAAGATTCTGATGCTTATTTGCATCACATGAATCTCATTTATCAGATGAAAAGATGAGGGTGAGTAGAGTGGCTGCTTCTGGTAATTTAGTTCAACAAAACCCAAATGTTAAAAATGGATAAAGGTTTAAAACTATTATGAAATTCATAAATGTTCTCTTGCCTATAGACTGTTGAGGCCACCCAGCAGCTCAGTGTGTATAAGACAAAGTATTTTGACAAAGATTTTGTTTAAAATTAAAACCTTATGTATTGTGAAAAGTGCTGTACAACTAAACTTGAATTGAAATTAAAAGGAATGAAAACAGTTTGGGCAGGATCGGATTAGGTTAATTAAGGCCATGGGACAGAAACCCTGATAATTGTTATCTTCAGGGAATACTGAATAAGAAAATGAGACCATATTCTGCACAAACAGATTGAATAACTAAATAATTGATCATTTACAAAAAAAATCCTAGTTTTGTTTATACCTTTTGTACACAGTTTGTCAGCTTGTCTTGTATTTCACTACAGCTTAGTAGCCAAGTAACCTGATTTTTAATGCTAATAACAGTAATGTTCTTTTAAACCCTGTGGCCTTCCAGACATGGCGTCAGAATTATGATAGATTTTGACACAATCCCTGTAATTTCATTTGACGAGTGTGAACTCTACAAAGAACTGAATCGGGGACGAGGCTGTTGCTCTGAATTGACTTTTAAATGGTTCCTGGAGGTTTTCTACCTGCTGCTTGATTCTCTTCTCTCTTTTGACAGGTGTTTGAAGGCCACGACTGCAGTAAAAAGCCAGTGTGAGGGCTGGTGAAACAGTGGGCTGACATGCCCGGGAGCAGTGCCAGGGCTCTGCTGGTGCTGCCCATTTGGGCTCACGCTGTACAAGCTGTGTGTGCGTGGCCCAACTGGCTGCTGGGAATGCCTGAGCGACAGGCCTGGACTACTGTACAAGCAGCCAGATGAACACACTGTGCTTGGCACAGAAAAAGAAACCAGATGCTTCGCCATTCCGGACGGTAATGCTGGAAAATCTGTTTGCGTGGAGATTAATGATTCGTTTAAAGAATATTTTGTGAGACGTTTAATCAATGTAATATTGGTGTAAAAGGATTTTTTAAAATTCCAGCCAAATACAAATAACAAAACTGTAGTAATTCTATTATAGTTAACAAACGTTAGGAAATTAAATTTATTTTAACAGAGCAGTTTATGGGGTCATTGTGGATATTAAGATGTATTTTTTTTTTACCAGGTCTTCCTTTAAAGCAGAATTGATGATTTCGTACCCAGTGTCTTAATTGTAAGACAAACGACGTAATAGCATGTTATTTCATTGAGGACAGCAGGGCTAAATGAACGACTCAGGGGAAAAAAAAAAATTCCATTTTAAAGTATGTTGCATTCCTTGAAATCTCACTGAAGGTTAATTAACTTTACCATTGAATCAATAAAATCAATCCAAAAAGAAATCCAACCTTGTAGCCTTAGTATTACGTTCCTATTCATACTGTAAGAGTTCACGAAAGTGGCAAGATAAATCTATGTACGTTTCTTATGACAGTGTGATCCAGAACTTGTGCAGAAAAACATTTCAAATAGAACGTGTACAGAGTCCTTGACTGTTAACTTCCAGCACAAAGTACCATCAAATAAGGCAAAACCTTTTTATTTCAGTGTTCAGGCCACTGGCCCCCTTACCAGACACTGAAACACTGGAAAATTGTAGAAATTTTAAAGATTCCTTGTTCGCTTTAAGTCTAACACCCAGCTGCTAGCTTGCAGCCTGCTGAGTGTATAGAAAATAAACCAGTTACAATGTTGTAATTAATTGCATTACTTAAAACTGTTGGCCTGGTGTGATCAGTTATATGGGCAAATCCATGATGAATATGATCTTAAGGCATCCAACAGAGTTTGGGGCGTGATGGTAATCTTTTGATTCTTACGTCTGTAGAAACTCTATATTATATGCATTCTACCTGTTATCTTTCAAATTTTAATGTGCAATTGTGAAAGAAAATCAACTTTTTGAGCACACTTTTTAGGCTCATAGATGCATTGGTGCTGCCACCTGTTGTTCTTGAAACATTTGTGGCCCTCATCTGAAAAATAATTTAAAGGTTTAAACTTTAAGTTGTGTTTGAGTGAGAAACTGTCATTCATTTCTATTTAATGCATGCTTTATTTTTTGAAAGCTCTTTATCACATCAGGAAACACAATGCACTTTATAGACTCCAGACTTTTTTTTAGAAATTAATAAAGCTTAAGGAACAGCTATAATAACAGTATCATGTATTTTTTCCTCTTTAATAATAGGACTTTAAGGTCAAACAGGAATATAGAGTAAAAGAGAAAGAACAGAGAGAGGACATGACACCAAAGATTTAAACCTGCATCCCAGTGAGCACAACATACTTTCAGCAGATCAGTAGCATTTGCACTACCCACTGTGCCACTGTGGGCTCTCTCAGTACATTTTCACAAACCTATAGGGACCACATAGTTATATGTGAATCTGATGCCATGGTAACCAACAATCTGAATAATAGTATCGTTCGGAAAAAAGCATTCTTTACACTGTCAGTAGTTGAAGTTTGTGTCCCAGTGACCAAACAAACACACGCCTCTTGTAAACCGCCCTGGTCTGGCCAGCTTGCCAAAGTCTCCCTCCCTCTTCTCAGTGAGCACCCCGTTGCGCCTCCAGATTGTCCAGCTTCCCACTGAGCTCCCGTGTCTCGTGGTCTGATCTGATGGGTAGGATCATACTTGGTCATCAACAGAGAGAAACAAGTAATAACATCCTATCAGTGTATCCAATTTGTTAATCAAACAAACGTAAAAAACCACTGAGCCTGTGAGATGCAAGTGCCTTTTTATATTTACATATCGAATTGTGCATTAACCTTCTCAGATCACAAAGTTAATCAAATCCAGAGCTGGCCAGATTTTTTTCTTTGGCCAGCCCTACCTCGACAGTGATGTCATGTCTGTCTACACTCTCTGTTTTTGCTGTTTGTTTTCTCATCCCGGCTTGCACAGGAATCCGTCTTCACTTCGCTCCCTAACGCCCTGAGATCCAGCCATCTGACAGGGGTGAAGTGAGGGAGCCTGGGAAATATTGATGCTGAAACAGCTTGGGAAAAGAATGAGATGGGGAGAAAGAAGACAGAAGAGGAGATGGAGAGAGAGAGGGAGTGAGGCAGTAGAACAAAGGAAAAGAGAGAGAGAGGCAGTTAAAGGGGAGGTTTGGGAGGGGGGTCTTCCTGTAGACGGGCACTCCTCTAAGCAGCTTTTCCTCTGGTAACAGGGTTGTGTGAGGTCACAGTGGGATTACACTTTTGGCAAACAGGAGGAAGCTCCTCTCACTCAGACTTTTGCAGCATCCAAAGACTGCGACTCCCTCATGGCTCGAACCCGGCTGTAATAAAGCCAAGGCCGGCTTGAACCTACAAACAAAAAAGCCAACAGCCTATCGATTGCCTGCCGCCAACTTTCACACGCTTGTGTCGAAAGGTCGCCTCAGCATGGACGGTCTCCAAGCAAACCAGAGTTTAAAAAAAAAACTTGTTTCAAACTCCATCTGCGGTTTGAACGGTATATTTAAAAAATATTAATCCCTGACCCTATTATACAGTTATTCAAGAGGATTATACAACAGTTAAATTCTGCTTCTCTTTTATCAGACACTTCTGTTTTACACGCTCGGCTCATTGGCAGACACAGATACAGCCTGAAAATAAAACAAAAAGAATGATTGCAGTATTTGAGTGTCTATATGACTAAATTAGCCAGTCACTGGCAGAGAGATACAGTGGGTGACCTCATCACCCTGCAGACCCACTTAATCAACTTTCCCTTTCCAGCAGAGGTCAAGCTGAGCAGAGGTTCTCGCTGCCCTGCCTCCAGCCCTGCTTTGATGTTAATTAAGATGCGACAGAACATGGAGAGGATTCATTAAAGCCAGAGCCAATCTAGTGGCACAAAGCTCCAGCATGACGGCTGTCTTCACATGGACCTAAACCACCTCAAACGTGACATCATCCAGACGCAGACCTGGATGTGTCAAACCTCAGCCTGACGTTTATCTCCACGCAGTGACCTGTGCATGTACAGTAGCGTTTAAACATGTAATCAGATGTTTGATTTTAACTGCAGGGTGTGACACAAGCATATCACCCCACTTAACAGAAACATATTTTAGGTCATAGTTCTTAGACCTTAGTTGAATCTTCAATTAATGAAGCACGTTTGGATAATAGTAAGGAAAATTTTTATCACTCAAGCTCAAGATTATAATAGTTTTGAACATTTTTATATTGGGTCTCTTTAATTGCTATTTTTTTCAGTGTTAAAAGTTAAATAGCTTTACTAGGGCCGGTGTCCTACTTAAAACATTTTAAACTTCCCCTCTGTTATAATGCATGCAAATCATGTATTTCAATGTATTTATTTGTGTTTTTATATATTGTCCCAAACAAAGTCTAAAAAAATAAGCAGAATAACACTTTGAACTAAACCTTTGTATTACTTTTCTTCAATGTCATTAAATAAAAAAAAATCTGATGGATTTGGTAAAGTTAATTAACTGCTGGCTAGTTTGTTTGCAAGCCCAGGGCTTATCCATGGTCTTTAACTTTTGCTTCATGAAGCATAAATTGTCATTACACGCAATAAATATAAAAACTCTATCACACATTATACTAAAATTCACTTGAAGAACATGATCTGGTGTTTATTCCAGACCATCTAATACATGTTTCAATATATATACACAAGTTTTTCAAATTTCTAGATATTTCAAGATTGCAAACACTTAAAAGCACCCTTAATTAAAACAACAGTCATTTACAGTTTGGAAATTTCTGGTTTTCATTTGTCAAAATGAACCTGAAACCTTAACTGGACCTCAGGGGAGAGTAACTCGTAAATAAATAATCAAATCTCTTTGCTGTATGTGTGAATGTAGAGGAGGAAATCTACACAGACCGCCTGCCTCCACTGGCATTATAGAGCCTGAGAGGGAGAGATCCTGTCCAAGGTGCTTCATAGCCTCAGGGCTAACAGTGATGAATGGAGCCCTTAATGTCGGCAAACACTTTATCTCTGCTTCATCTGTTTTCATTAGGCAGGACCAACCTTTGGCTTGGACGGAGCGCTCCAGCACTCATGGGACCGCTGAAGGCAAAACTAAAGTGTAGAAGAACTTTTTTAAGCAAATTTTCTCATTTCAATGCCAAAACAGGATTGGACTCATAATCTTGTTGTAATCATGAAATCAAGGTTTGGGAGCAAAAACGTGTGTGATGTTTGGATGCCAAGTTTCCACACATTTAATATTTGTGCAACATCGCAGAGGAAGTTAGTGGAGTTTGTCTGCAAGACACGACAAGTTTATTTTAGCTTTGATTGATTTATAGGTTGAGGTAAATATTTTTCAAATGCAAAACTGATGAAGTCTTAAGCAAAGGCCAGTGGTGCTTCTATGTCATCCTCGATACACCACAGAAAATCCCATCTTACCTGGTTGAGACATCTCACCATGAGTTGCCATCACTTGTTCTTATATGTGTTCTTATCTATTCCTGCCAATATAACTGCGGAGCATTTTTTTCTAACTACAACAAATGCAGGTTATAATAGTTCAAGGCATTAAAGCAAAACATGAATTAATAAAATGGACAACAAGACCGTTCATATAATATGTGATGTAAGCTTTACTTCCAAATCCTGTTACATTTAGAACTGGCAATTTAAACAAAAGAAATGCAAAACCAAGAAAACCAAAATACAAAACGAAATAAAAAGTACAAATGATCTAATTACCAGTTATTGTCACAAACAACCCTGTACAGCCTTAAGAATGAAGTAATAAAAAAGCTTTATACAGCACATAACAAGTTTACTGGGTGCCAAATAAGAAACAAACAAAATGATATTTGAGCCTTATTTAGTTGTAGAGCACAGCAAGAGATAAAGCAAACAGATTGTGCAGAACAACCCGCAAAGCTAAATGCAAAACGAGTTTCGGACCAAAAAAACGTAAGTGCTACAAACTAGAGATCAAGAGCAATTTCATGCATCTTTTGAAGTGCTAAAAGGTAGTCAGTCCTGTGTGACGCGCAATGATGCTAAAAACAAAAATCACCGCTCCTTGCAATTAGCCAAACAGAACGGCAAGTATTACGTTTTTATAAATACTGGTTCTGGAACAAACAGTGATCCCTGTCGTGCTTCTTGTGCCCACAAAACTGAGCCTAAAGGAGCAGCAGCCATGTTTTTTTTAACATGATGATGGAACATAGTGTTCAAAGGCAGACAGACAAAAGGATGTTGCCCAGTGGACATTCCATTTGTATTCATTCTATTGAAATGGGACCTGAGAGTCAGTTTCACTTAATCTCAGGCTTTTGGGCCACTCCTTTCCACCAAGTGGCACTACAGCATAAGATAATGGGCTGAGCAGGAGCTTTATTAACAAGCAAATAAGCTCCACCGAAAATACAACAAACCACTAGATCGCATGCTGGGCATTTACATGAAAGAAATGAAACAACATGGTAAGAAAAAAACTATAAAATAAGGGTATTGAGGAGAGCAAAGAAACTGTCAATCATCCTTTAATGGCTCTGTTTTTAGTCTGGATTTATTTATAAACTGGCCTTAAATACAGATACTGTCATTCAAATCCTCTTTCTGGGCAGGTTACAGATAAACAATTTTTTTTTATGCAAACAGTTATTTCTTTGCAGTCCAAGGTTAAGCTATAGAAGTAATGCTGCTACTTTTCTTTAAAAAAGATTAAGGTTAGTTTAAGGGGCAACGTTTTGAGGGTTCTTGTTTGAATGAGGCTGGAGGAGCACGTCCATGATAAACACCGTTATTTAAATGACTAAACAGATCCTGTTTTGTTGAATAGATATAAGAGACAATAGTTAGGTTTAAATGTATTTATCGTTAATAAATCTTTGCACCATTGTTCATGACGTTTTGTAGTCAGGTATATAATTGGTATATATATCTAGACTAATTAAAGATTGATATATTGGCCGATATTTGGAAATTTTGATTGGCCATCAGCTGATTGTTGCTTGGCAACCAGTCTTGTCCAAAGACATAAATTTACTCTTTTTGCACTTATAAACAATGTTTCCTAAATTCTAAATCCTTGAAATGTATCAGCCTAGCCAGTAAGCAAAAGTGCTAATCAAAAATCAGTCTGTTACTGTTTATATACTTTGGACTGGAATTAAACTGTATTTTGATCAAACCAATAAAAGATTCCTTCATAATAATCACTGGGATATATTTTTACATTCCCACATTATGGACAACAAAGCCTATGAATTGGTTTAATATGCTTGTTTTTTGTTTAAAAGTGCAACTTTTACAGCACTGTGCAAAATTGCTGTTAAAAATTTAGCCTGGACCTTTGGTGCCCAGGGGGGGTTGACCTCAGCTTGTCTGGATTATACGTCATACTATCCATTTTAATAGGGCATTCAACAACTGCTGTTTGGCAGACACCTACAGGAAGAGGTTTTGAATTAGTTTTTTAAACTTGTGTGGCAGACACCAAAAAAAACAAACAAAACAACAAGGCTGTCTCATGAGGTGTTGAACTAATTGGCATCAAGAACATTTTCTATTGGGTTTAAGTGCTTTTGTTTAAAACATTTAAAAATATTAAGTGCAATTCAAATGAAAAAAGGAACACAGAAGAGGGGAACATAGAACTATGGTACCATGTTTGCCCGCTTATGGAAAGCCATGTTTCCGCAGTTCCTGCTCTTATTAATGGCTGCCTCCACATTGCACTTGAGAGCCATTTTCCAATGGGGTTCTCATAATAGCTTGTTAGTACAGGATATATATTTTATATATATATTTGTATTTTACATTTCAAAGGCTCTTTCAAAATAAAAACAATGATAAAAAAACAAAAGAACAAAGTTTTTAAGACACAGAAGGCCACCGAGATTCTATTGTTTTGCCATGTTCTCATTAACCACAGCCCAGCTACCTCTGTATCACTTTAACATTAACCAACAAAAAGTACATTCATTCAAGTCATTTTGGAACATTTTTTTTTACACACAAAATTACAAAAAAGCTCCAAAAAGCACCATTGAATCGGCCTTTGTGACAGGTTTTTGGGGAAAAACCCACTCAGACTGTCACCTCATACATCTTGTTAAACGTACAGGTGCGTGTCACATACGATAGCTATGCGCAGGATGCTTAACTGGTTACTTGTCTTATCTCATGCCAACGGGAGACGGCCCGCCCACCTCGGTCAGCTATGGCACAATCTGTAGCGACCATAAGTGTGATGGGGACAATGAAGGGATCAAGGCTGCATAATGGTTGACGACCACAATGGAAGTGGCAATGATTGCTTTTGCCATTAGCGTGCCCCAAATGGCATTAAGAAATGCCATCAGCTGTGCCCTATAGGTTTCGTAAAGGGCCGTATGCTTGTCGTTGAGGCAAGATCGGTGTTCGGCCAATGGTCTCACCATTCAGCAAAACCAGCGAGTGCCAACAGGCATGTGGGAGGAGAGAAAATAGAGACTACAAAACTATGTACAGTTTGATAAATTAAGTGCATGGTCTGAAGCTTAGCTTTGGAAGCGTGACTCAAATAATAGCAATCCGTTTCATTGGTTGTCGTGCCATATATTATTTCATACTGAGCCCCTAAATGACTTCAAAAAACAATTGCAACACATAGCTAACATGCTGCCTGTTTCCTGGCAAAAAGACAAAATGCACAAAAAAAGCTTAACGCTTGCAAGCTTATATGTTCATTGTTTCCTTTCTCCCATCAAAACGAATACAAAACCTGAATAGTTAAAGCACTATTATTCCAGGTCATTCACAATTTGCAAAAGAAAACAAATAATTTTAATAAGACCTCTTAAAAAAGAGCAGTAATTGGTATTGATAGAACTGAAAGCAAAAAAGGCCTGATAGAAATGCCTGGAGGATTTACAGCCTTTCCTCTGATAAATGGATGTTTTACTATCATTTTTACTTTTAAGGGCAGAATTTCAGCCTGCCTATGGAACAGTTAGTGGCATTGGTGATTAATGAAGGGGAAAGGGTGGTCAAACGGTCTTAGCTCTCTCTGTCAGTCCCAGGTACGCCAGGAAGGAGTGTTTGAGTGATGTGGGAGAGGGTGGGGACTGTGAAGACGAGTTGGACCAGAAGTTGGAGAAGGGCGGCGAGGAGTTTGAGGGAGGGGGGCTGTGGAATGTGAAGCGTCGGGCCGTGAAGAGCGTCGTGAGGGGGATGAGATGAGCCAGGTCACAGTTCCTGTACTGTTCGAAGTAGCGAGCCGCCAGTGTGGAGAACGTGCCGTTGGCTGAGAGGTAGCGTTGGCTTCGCGTGCCATCTTGCTGCTTGCTGGTGATGGAGAGGGCGACAGACTGCAAGGCATGAGAGGCAGACAGACTCATCAGTGGGCTGGTGGTCCCACTGTCCACGCTCTCGCAGCTGCTCCCGCCCCTCTCCAAAAGGCCCGGGCGTGGCGTACCCGAGCGTGGCGTACCAGGCCAGGCCTCGCCTTCCTCTGCGCCTCCCTCTCCGCCCTGGTGCTTTTTAACATGGCGACTGTAGACGAACGGGTGGGTGGTGGTGAACGGGCACTGGGCGCAACCGAAGGTCTGTCGCGGCGCATGTTTGAGTCGCTTGTGGAGATTGAGATTGTCCTTGCGTTTGCAGCTGTAGCTGCAACGGTCGCAGTGAAAAGGCCGCTCGCCGGTGTGCACTCGCACATGCTCGATGAGCTTGTTGGCTGTTTTGGAGAGGTAGCCGCACTGCTCGCACTTGTAGTGGTTGCCCAGGCGATGAGCCCGCGTGTGCCTTTCCAGCTCTGCCTGATTGGCCCACACGGCTTGGCAGATACGACAGCGGTACTCCATCTTGTAGTGCGTCTTCAGGTGGCCCTCCATAGCGGCTGGCCTGTTGGTGGAGTAGATGCAGAGAGGGCACCTGGTCAAAGAGACAGGAGGAGCAGGGTGTAGGACACAGAGGGTGGAGACATTTAATAATGCACCCCCTGAACAAGAAAACACACTCTGTTCTTTTTTTTAATGAAATGAAGAACACACAAAATGGACATAGGGAAGGATGGTGGATGCATTTAGTGTGTCTACAGTTTGTGTGTGTGTGTGCTCTGATACATGTGAAAGGGTGCATGACAATGTGTGTGTGTGTATGGCAATGTGGTTCGTACAGGTTGGAACGGGAATCAGATGAAGGTAAATGAATAAATGAGTGGCACTTACATTTAAATAGCACCTTTCATCTGCTCAGGGCCCCAAAGCGCTTCACAAACCCTGCAGAACAGAATGACCTCAGAAAGCACACTGTGAAGGGCGCCTCTCTACCTCACCACTGAACTAGAGCGCTGTGATGCTCTCTCACCCTGCCTAAAAAAGCAGCTGGGCAGCCATAATACAGCAAAGTTTCCTCTCCTCAGTGTTTCATCTATTTACAGTGAACTCAAAATGTATTTGGTCAGTACTGGGATTGTAGGTTTTTCTCAGTGCTTTAATACTTTGAATTTGTATTGTGCAACAACTCTGGAGATTGTCTAAGGAACCTTTCATTTTAAAAGCTATTTTTGTTGTAATATCAGCTGAATGATGCGTTATTTTGAGGTAAAAGTGAACATAACAATGGTAAATCTGTCAGAAAAGAAAAAACTTGGTATATTTTATATATCTTTCTTGGCGTATTTTGTTTATTATTTTGGTTATTCTATATATTTGCATTCCACATTCTCATCTTTAAACATAACATATAATTATGTAAATAGTATAGAATTGGCAGACTCCCCAAAGACTGTATGTTTAAAATAATGACATTTAGGTACTCAGGTATTTATATACAAAAATATACAGTCAAGTACTCAATTATGACAACTTGTTTGGATTATTCATGAGCAGACATTAGTCCAGTCTACTGGAATCCTGCTGGGAGAGAAAGAGTCTGTGAAAAAACATGCAGTGATTTGTAAGCAGTCAGCTGCTATGCATATACTGTTATATTAAAACCAATTACACTTAAACCCCAGAGTCATTGAACTAATACACATTCAAACTTTACACCCAATAATCAACTTCCCCAGATACTGACCAAGATCCACTTTTGTTCAAATATAGTTTGTTTAAATATAAAAATATGATTTTAACTGTTTTATTTGCCTTTTTTATATAATAGATAAAAATAAAAGATAATGATGAACTGTATATTAGACGCTGACTTGCATTAAAAAAATGTTCCCATTTGATGGATTGTTAACCATAAGGCAGAATATACACAGCACTGCCTGTTCTTAAAAACACTGTTATCTTAAAATCACACTGCTTTAGGAAGTTTTACCCCTTCTTAAAGAATAGCCAATCAGGCCCCCTGTAAACCACTGTCTGTCCCTCCAAATTAAAGTAATAAGGCTCATCTATACTATGTATCCCCTTTTACTTGTGGCTTGTAATGGCTAAGCGCTCTAATGAGTGATAACTACAAGCTGCCAAATGTGTCTAGCATGGGAAAGCATAGCCATAAATGACAAGATGAAGCAATGAAATCTGAAATACATGACCTTAAGACATGAATTATGTATGTAAACAACTAGACAAATACAACAGAAAATATCAAAGATTGGACTTTGTGCTTGTTACATTTCAGGAAAAAAAACAATACAGAACTTGAGGGGCAGGATGTCTTGGTAATAGTGTGTCTGTAGTAATAATGTAATAGGGTGTCTGTGTGCCTTGGGTTGAGTATTCATTGTGTTTAAATGTGTTGTTGTAGATGTGGTGGCGGCTATGACAGGCTGAGAAAGAACAGTGTGAACTGTAGCCTAATGGTCTTGGCAGAGGAGCTGCTCAACAGATGGACAAACACTGACTGGCTTGTTGCGATTTCTTCAGCTATATTTTCGCATGCGGGACCAGACCTTTTGCAGTAATGTCTACCACAGACCTTCTGAGGGAAGGGGCTGGTTCCTGAAAGTGCCTGCGATTTAAGTGCTCATTCAGTTTAATAGAGTTCACCTCTCTGACTGTAAACTGGGCGTGAAGAGTGGCTTTCTCAATGATAAGTTTGGGGACCCTCTTTTTCCAATGTAAAAAGGGAAACGTTTATACATAATTTGTCTTAAATGAATTAATAAGTTATTCTATACATTCACAGCTTGTTTTGAAACTGTGGTGATACAGTGAACTTGTTAAAGAAGTGTTAAAAATAAAGTGAGGTTATAGGTCGTCAAATCTCTGAGTAATTGGCATTATTCAAGCAGTGTGTGCATACAGGGCTCAAGAATAAGGATGGTCTAATGGCCCAGACTACTGTGAGAAAGTTTCAGGCCAGTTGATGAAACTGTCACTTACTGGGCCAGTGCGACGTTGTCACAAAGTGTCCATGTGTTTTTTTGCCCTGCTAACTGAAACATTTGGTTACTGCATTATGGGTACTTTTGGGTTTACATGGGAATGTTGTTTCTGATTCTGATGAGTAAAATGTCAAGACATCTAGCTGGCTAACAGCTAAAATTATTAAAATGATGACCTGCCATTATTTTTTATAAATTCATATCTAAGCTCCAAATTAAGAAATACAAATAAAACTAAGAATAATGAGTTTAAATAATTTTGGTAAAGAAAATATAACATTGCATGAAAATGTAAAAGTATTTATAATTATAAAAATATTTATTTATTTTAAATTATTAATTTAAAAAAAAAAGTTACTACCATATGGGTAGTAAAAATACTGGCAGGGCAAACCCAAAACTAAATTACTGGCCTGATCCTTACTGTTGAGCCCTGATACAATATATGTATGGTTTAGGCACATTCAGGAACTTTCTGTCTATAACATGCTTCTGTGTGGCTGTACAGTGAGGTTACCCAAGAGCACTGCTTGATGACAACCTCATCTGTGAGTCCCACCTGATCCTTGTGCTGCTGGATAGTTCCTGTCTAAAACGGGGCTGTCTGTGGGACGGAGGTTGAGGTAAGGTGGGGGCAGGGCTTCGTGAGGTAAGGTGGGGGCGGGGCTTCGTGGGGTATGGTGGGGGCAGGGCTTCGTGGGTTATGGTGGGGGCGGGGCTTCGTGAGGTATGGTGGGGGCGGGGCTTCGTGAGGTATGGTGGGGTGGGGCGGGGCTTCGTGAGGTAAGGGCAGAAGGGGTCACGTGCTGTACTTGCTTTCCTTACTTGAGCCCTCCAGCGGGGATGGTGTGGCACTTCTTGTGCTCCAGGAGCTGCTCGGGCGTCTTCATGAACTTGTGGCAGATGTCACACTCAAACATGCGCGTGATCAGGTGGATCTGTAGGTGCCGTTCATACATGGCCCGTGTCTTACACACAAAGTTGCAGAACACGCATTCGAAACCTTTGGGAACAGGTCAGAAAAAGAGGGAATTTATCATCTTATATTGCATCAGCATGTGTTGGTATAAAACAACGTGCTTGTCAAAACCTAGACATTTAGTCCTCCAAAGTTTGTATGTGGAAATAAATCTGTCATAATTACTATACATAACAGAGAAGTGAAAAAATGATCCAAGCAAAGTAATTGCAAGCTATTTTTGCTGTTTTCATAGCACAAAGAAATAAATATTAATGAATAGAGGCTCATAGGTGCTTTGTTGTATGTTAGCCAATATGGTAGTTGTCTTGGACTGAAACTTAAGAATGTGGATGCAGAATCACACAAAAGCACGTTTTCTGCTTCCAAAGACATTGTAAAAATGCACTGATTATTTCAGCCAAGATTAATTCAGTGAGAGTGAGTGAAAGTGTTCAATAACAAGCTACAGAGACAAAGTGAAAAGTATTCAACTGGTCATGTGATCTTACTTTTTTCTTTTTCATCGGTTCCTGGGCCTGAGCTTGATTGGCTGCCAGCAGAAGAAGGCGGAGCCAAAAGACTTTTCAGCTCCTCGTTACCTTGGGCAACATCTCCACCTTCAGAGCTGTTGAGGGAGTCACTGAGAGCTGACAAAGAGGAGGAAGTACTCTTTGTCTCACTGAGAGGACTTCTGGAATTAAGACCTGTGTGTGTAAAAAAAGAAAGGAGATTGAAGGCCACATCCTGAAAGAAAGACAAACCATGTATTTGAATGACATGACGATATCAAAGACTTGGCTTAGCTTAAGCCAGCCGAGAATTGGATAGGAGCATCTTTTAACACTCAAGGTTTGATAACGAATTCTGTAATGAGTCAAGCAAAAGGCAGAAAAATCCTGCAATTGATCGAAATTCACCCAGTAAGCTTGACTGGAATATATATGCCTAGAGCTGTTTGCTATTAAGCCTTGAAAGTCGGGAGGCGGGCTCTCTTTCCTAAGAGGCACTCTTGTGGGTTTAGCCTGACTTCTGTATCCAAGCAGCCAGAACACTCAAGCCTGCGCTCTTATTGATCTACGCTGTTCCTGAGAGCAGCAGGGGAGGGGGGCTGCCTAGGTCAGGCCGCCACAGCTAAGATGGCGGTAGAATCTCAGGCCATGGCTCTCCCCGAGGTCTACAAGAGCTCACGAAATGGCCGATGCCAGCTCACGTACGTAGTTTGCTCACGTTAAGACTTCCGTTCCTTTGAAAGAGTGCATGCGGAATACAGAGTAGGCGGTCATGTTTAATCTTTTGTCAGCTGCAATGACATCTTTGAATACAGATGCGCTTTGTGACTTGTGAAACTCCATCTTCGACTTCATCTCTATGGGCGAACACAATGGCCTCTATTAGGCTCCCATGAGTGGTGGATGTTGCCTTAAATATCAGGATGAATTTGTGTCCGGGTTTAGCCAAACACCTGCAGGAGGGACAGCTGCCAACAGGCAGCCCTCAGTGATGGCCGCACCTCTCAGCCACCCTTCCTAAGCAAGAGACAAAGAAATGCAGGCTGGTAGGTGCTGACCTGAGGGCAGCCAATCTGTAGCAAGGCGTGTCTTTGGCAGGGTGCTAAACCGCAGTTGACAAACCAACTTGTTCTTTTGCCGTCAGTCTGAGAAATCGCTGTCTTAGGAAAAGTAGACACAGACTCAGTGTGAACATTAGTGGTGTAAAGTAAACATGGTTGTGTACGGCTACTAGAGTGGTTAGTTTTGAGGGACTGGTTAAATAAAACTTTTAGCTTCATTAAACACCAGCCTTGAAAGTTAAACAAACTCAGTCAGTACCTCAACTAACTAAAATGAAGCCCTCGTATAACCCTAAAAATTAAGGTGTTTTGTCTGTAATTAACCTTCTGTGTCAAAACAAATTACACAGTTATGTAATTTCTGTGGCACCTTATTATGACTATTTTCAAACACGTTTCCCAAATGCACCCAAAGGAGACCTTAACCTCATTCACTGATTAGACAAACTGGTAGTCTTGTTCCAAACTCACAACAAAACTTGCTGGAACACTGTACATCAGTTTAAGACAGATTCAAACCCATAGCAGCTGATTTGGTGCAATCACTGTGTTTGCTTAGCCCCTTCTCAAAAGTTAAGCTTAAATCTGATCTAATTTATACCATCGCTCTCAGGCTGTCAATAAAAACCCACTTCTGCAGTCACCTATACCGATAAATTCCAGCAGAAACTTTCTGCCTCTACAGTGACATCATGTTAGGAACTTATCACAAGCAAACATCTGTTGAAGTTCCAGCTACACCTAGCAAAGTCACAAACAAATTTTGAGGTTATTGATGCTGAAAGACCATAATCTTGTTATCAGGGTGGCAAGACAGAGCAAATATAAATACAAAAACCGCTCATGAAATAAATCCTTGAAAAAGGTCCTCCTGACACTCAGGTCTTCACTAGTCACAGCTTCAGCAGCTGCATTTAAAAAAAATATTATACCAGACTTGTGCCATGGTTATACATTTTAAATGTACATCAGACTGGTATGTTAAGTACCCTGGTAAAAAGACTAGTTTGAAGCATTTAAGTCAAACAGCTGGTTAGCCAAGTTGGTTAAACTACTTAAAATTGCACAAACCAGCATCCTTCGCTGGGCACCTGGTTCGCTGGTGAGCAGCTATGCTGATCTTTTCAACAGGTTAAACTCCAACTATGAAGACAGTGAGATCTTACCTGCGTGTTCTGCACTGATGTGAGCTTTCATCTCAGCTTCGTCCACGCCCACATACTCACAGGTGCTACAGCAGAGTGAGAACATCCACTGCTCTTTGTCCACATGGAGAGACATATGACTAACAAACTGAGCGTTAAACTCTGTCTGGAAGCCGCAGACGTGGCAGCTGTAGTAGAAAAGGCAGTTTTTGAGCTCTGGGCCGTTGTGGGTAACAGCAGTAACGATGTGTTCGGCATCTGTGTTCACCAGTTTGACCGAGTGGATAGTGAGGTGCTGGTTAAGGTTGGCACGGCACTTAGCCGCATACGGACACAGGTGACACTTGTACTTCCTCTCTTCTGCACAAACAAACAAATCAGCACTTATGAGGCAATGCTAGACACGATGCCCCAAGCTACCCTCCCCCAAATAAAATTAATAAAAAATGTATATCAAAGTCAAAGATGCAAATGAATAGCATAATTTAACTTTAAAATAAATTAATAACACCCATAATGGAAGGTAATGTCTATTTTGTCCAATGGATACGACAACTTCAGTGACAGAACAAGTCCTGTGTTCGAATCCCACGTGAACCTGCATTTGGATTGTGTATTATTTAGCATTTTTACTGACATGATTAGCTTGACCTCTGCTGTAGAGTAACATTAACATTTAAAGGTCCTTCAGTTTCAGCTTCTAGCAGGTGAGGAGATTTTAAAATAGGCAAAACATTACATCAGCAGAGGTGACAGGGAGCTGCTTGGAAAAAGTTACCCGGTGTGACACAATCTCTTAGTAATAGTGTAAATGAGCAATGCAGCCGTGTACAGTATGATGCCTATGTCATCCATGCCTGGACCAGCCACAGCTTTCAACAATCCAAGCTTTTTAACAATAACATCATATAGATAACAGACATCTGTAACACCATCCCAGAGTTGATCTTTGTTTCCGACAAGTTTAAAGGTGCAAAACAAGTAGTTTGACAACCACCAATTAAAACAACTTTTCTGTTTTATTTTGTTATTATGTTTTCTACACCCAACCTAGTCTATTTTTCTTTCGTATTTTCTTGTGGGAGGTTTTTTATGTAGGTCCTTACTCCCACACACTGTATCCACCCCTGTCAACCCTCAAATTCGAGGACAGTTTCTCACCCCAAAAAACTGTTTATTTGTCGGGTAGTCCAGACTGCATTTGGCTGGCCCATGATCAGATGCTCATTGATGCTCTTCAGGGACCTGCGGGATGCGATTGTTCCAGGATCAGGCAGGGCTGGTCATGGTTGTGCTGCGCTCTAGGGGAGCCTTCTGCTCTGGGAGACTTCTTTACAGCTTAGTAATTACTTGGGCACTTTTCCCACCAGGACTAATCAGTAGTCTAATCTCTTTAAAGGAAGGGTAATCTAGTCCAGTAAACCTTATTTACTTAACTAGGGCATTACTTGTCCTAACAACAACATACAACGCCATGGGACATGTATGTGCATACATGAGAATATTGCATTTCACTTGTTTTTCAGTAACTGTGCTGTTGTGCCCTTAACTAGCACTGGCCACTGTGTGACTCTGAAACAGTTACTTTTCTGCTTAAAAAACAGTAGCATTCATGTAGCATTCAGTCATGTATTTCAAGTTTGCCTGAGTGCATACATTCTCACCTGTGTGTAAGGAGATGTGTCTGGAGAGGGTTTGTTGGCGGCCGAACACTTTGCCACAAACGGGGCAGGGAAAGAGCTGTTCGTCGAGTCTCCACTGGGCAAGTCCATTTCCTGGCTGTCCACTCACCTTCTCTGGATCTACTGTATGTAGTCAACGTAGAACAAAAAACAAACAGAATGCTTAAGATTAACCAATAAATACAAAAGTTCCCAAGAATGAGATGAGTTTTCTCTCTGTTAAACTTTTACAATCAGCCTCTTCTTGACCTTGTTTAACAGTTAATATACTTGAAAAGCTGATACGATTTTTTGCAGATGGTGGTTCGATATTATCTAATATAATAATACATTGACTTTCGTAGATGTTGCTTAAATGTCCAAACACTTTAAGGGCCCACTGTTTATCTGTTTATAATATAAACAGTGTATACTACTAGTCAAAAGTTTAGCATCACTTTTCATTTTTGTAGAAATTAATTTAATTAGACCAACTTCTTAATTTCTGACATTGAAAAACTACAATCTTATTTAAAAAGTTTTAGAAATGGATGACTTGGACAGAGTGATGCCTCAAGAAACTAGACTGTAAACTGCCAATGGAACATTTTTGCAAATTCTAGGCAATGTGTGGCTACATTAAATATACAAAACATGATTTTTACTGTTTTAAAAAAATGTGGAAAAAATATGAATGAGGGATCCTGAACTTCTGACTTTCAGTGTATATAATATAATATCTTATGATTTCATACAGCAGACATCCATATGATCACACAATGCGTGCAACAGAGAGACACGTGAACATTAGCATTATCATCTTAATAATAATTTGAAATTTTTTTAATCTGAAATTCTTGAAATATTTTGCTTGTGTCAGACAAGCGTACAGCAATAATAGCAGGTACAGATCAGATTTAACATGAAGGCTGGCAAGAGGTCAGGTGCATGTTCTGTTACTGTGTTAGACATTATGTTGACTAGTCTATACATCCAGATGAGGGAGCCAACAAGGTGTTTGTATCTTGACATTGGGCTCTGTGCTCCTTTTCACCTTTCATTAGAACAGCGAGAGAGGGAGAGCGAGTGAATGAGAGAGAGAGAGAGAGAGAGAGAGAGCATGCCACACAAGTGGCAGAATTAACCTTCTGATGAAGGTGGTTGGCTCAGCTTCAAATTAAAATGCAGAGCCACGCCTTCCCTCACTCAGAAAGGAGGGAGTGAGAGAGAGAGATACGTAAATAAATGAACAGATAAATAAATATATAAGCCAAAGAGAAATTCCGTCATCAAGCAACACAGCCCATTTAAATGGAAGTCTGGTGCAATGTGAATGCATGGCTATTATTTTTCTGTACCAGACGGAGGCAGCAAGGTTGCCAAATGTTAAGCAATGTTCCCTCACAAGCCCAAACAGTAAAGAAGCATGTATGCTTATGAAAAAAATCTTGCTGAGTTTTTCAACTGAAGTGACCTTTAATCATCTCCAGGCATTCAGAGATGCATGTTTTGTGTTTGTAGGTCATATCAATGACTCAAGGACTTTTACGAGTTATGCATGTACCGTGGCATGCTGATCCACTTAATAAACATGCAAGGGGCTTTCTGGATATGCGGTGGGTGTGTGTTCGTCCCTTTGGAATTTGTGGTTTGCTCATAAATAGGCACATTTTTTATAAATGCTGTCATAAGCAATACAGCCTCAGGATTGATGGGGGCATTGAAAGGAAGAGGGGCAAGCGGGTGGGGAGACACAAAATTTTTTGGCGTATTAGGGAGGATTTAATGGTGGCAATTAAAGAGCAGATGGACTGGCCTTGGATGTGAGACCTGAAGGACATTTTCATTGGTCTGCTTGTATCTGCCAGACACCAAACCCAGAACTCCAGATTTGTGACTCGGAGTGGCCCAGTGGGAGGGGTCTTCTGTCTTATCAGAATGCTTCCTGAAGAAGTCATCATTCTGATGCTAAATGTGCCCCTTTGCTTCTCACGGTGATCTTGGTTGAAAGACACTTCTGAGGCAAATATACATCTAAGGGGCAATTTAATGTCAGGGTGTGAATATTATTGTTATCATGCACAAAGATGCCAAGGCTTTTATTGGTCCGGGAGTAGCCGTTAAAACTAATGCGAGTCATCTATCGTAAAGTGTGCTCTGAAATATATCATTATTTTTAAAAGACATAAGGATAAGTGATGTCCTGCTAGCCTGCCTGATTTTACTGCTGATGTATTACTTAGCGCTGAAAATAAAGCACATTACTACAGTTTTGGAAAAAGTAGGAAAATTAAGTGTGCTGAGCAATAAATCATTTTGCTTTTATCTGACTTAACCCTTCTAATGTCTAAACATATGCAATATAAGCACAATTTTAGCATGTTAAATAGCTTTTTTACATTAATAAAATTTGAACTACAAATTTTTAACATTTTTTGTTTCCTAGAAATTAATTATCAATAATAAATGTAAAATTGGAGAAACATGTATAATAATGTGCATTTGTTGAATGTGCATCAAAATACACATTAGGACCTGGAAAAAATCTGTAAAGTATGGGAAAATACTGTAATATTTCCTTCCAAACGTATTTAACAGTCACTATTCACTCATTGCATTTTTTATCTATACAATGATAGTGAATAATTAGTGAGTCTCATATACTCATATAAAAATAAAATTATTCGACCATATCTGAATCTCAAAGCCTCAACTTGATTACTAGCGCCACACTACCGGCATGAATTAGCATAGCTTAACTACATAATTAAATAACTGTGCCATGTGTGTGCCATCTCCCAGCCGTCCCCCGCAATGACCTGCGCTGCATAAGAGCTTTAATTAAAACTACAGTGGGTGTTTTGCCCTCTGCTTCAATCTATGTGTGAGTTTAGGAAAGGCAACACACAATCAGACACAGGGCACTGATTCAGCCCCGTCACCCTGAGGCCCACGGTTCCACTGAGTCACAGTGCTCACACGAACCTGTGCGTCTGACTCACGTCCCACCGAGCGGTGCGGCGTGATGTGATGGTGACAGCTCTAGTGTGACACAGAGCCCAGAGACTGCCAGGAAAAAGATGGCACCTTCCCACAATGCCTCAGTGGGGGAATGGATGGCTAAGCAATGCTTATGGCACTTCCACCTTCATCATTTTGTTGTTGACACCTGGTTTTCCTCAGTCTCTCCCTCTACTTTTTCCCCTGAGGTTTATCTGTCAGTGATGGTTAATGGTGATGCATGAGCTACGTAAATTAACACACTGTCATTTAAACTGAAGAAAAAGTTTAATTTGTGAATTGGAACAACCATTGATAACAGCCAATTCAACAGACTTATTTGTTCACAAATCAGACAGTCTCTCAAGAATGTATCCGCTATGGCAGTTGTCAATCTGTTTCTGACACAAAGCTATCATATGGCTTCAGAGGTCTTGAAATACAGTGCATAAGCCAGTACATTTTATTACAGAGAATAAAGTCATACAGATTTAAACTGACATAAGGGTAAGTGAAACAAAGGAAGTTTTATTTCTGACTGAACAACTTCTTTAAAAGCATTTTTAAAAGTTTTCAGGTTAGCAGTACTAAGGTACTGGGCTTCCAGAGTTCATGATCCCTGCAAAAAAAGCCAAGGTCACGATGCTTAATTAAGACAGTCCAGCATCTAACATCAATGTATTGAAAGGGTTAATGGTTTAATTAGCATTATTAGAGAGAGATGAGACAGCCTCCGCAGAGTGGCTGAAGTTGACTCGGGGCAGAAGGCAACGATAGAGCACACACACACCAACACACACTCAAAGCAACACAAAGGAGATTTCAGAAGACAATGATCAAATTAGACGTATACACACTAATTAGACACGCACTCAAACAAACACTGCTTAAGTCTATCTCTGGCCTGTATACAAAACTATTTCAGTTCATTTATTTTTTTTAACCACTGATTGTGCTTAAATATAAAAATAAAAAGGAGAGTTCTTTGTCTTAACTAATAAGTGGGAGTAACTACCCACACCAGGTTAAGATGTTAGACACACAGCAATGAAAACAGCAAAGAAGGAATGAGTGAGAGAAAGAAACTGCAAGAGTGAAGGAGAGAGAGAGAGAGAGAGAGAGAGAGAGCGAGAGAGTGAAGTGATAGGCAAGGGTCATGGCTATTTCTATGTGATTCGTGTATGCTCATTTTGTGTCTGCGTGTTAAAACGGACGCATGTCTGAGTACGTAGTGAATTAACTTTCATGCACCCTGGACACGAAAAACCCAATCATTTTTTGATTAACTGGTGTAGGGAATCGGGCCAGGCAAGCGCAAACTAATTACCCTTTGCCAGAGGGGCCAGTAGAGGGAGGCAGGGAGTGCCAACTGCCCAGTCCAGTGGTTCTAAAGCTGGGTGGGAGCACGAGGGGCATCTTCAGCCTTGTATCATGTGAGAGAGGCGGCTCGGACACACAGATCTACCCATAGGTTTGAGTGAGTAAAGGGTATTGGCTGATGCAGAGAAAGAGGTCTTACCTTGCTGGGCAACCCTGCTTGAAGAGCCAGCTTCAGCTGGGGAAGAGCTCTTGGAGCGTGTGGTGAAAGGTGATTGTCTAAAGCGGTCATCTAGGAAAGGGCTGAAAACACACAGCACCACCATTAAACTTGGCAGAATGGTGAAAGCTGATTGGATAATCTTTACAACCGGTGCATAACAACCTACCTGTGTACACCAAAGGATGCATTGTCTTTATTTTCGTTAGCTTTACTTACTTTCTCTGAAAAAATAAGAAAAAAGAAAAACACAGCTGAGTTAAACTTGGATTCATTTTTACTTGTTTCTATCTGCTATGTAACACTTGCTATATTTTACAATATTCTAACCTAGGTCTTTGTCATAAAATAAAGACTTGCTGTGTGTTAGATGTTAGAAAAAAGAGGTTATTGACCCTTAAAGCTGATTTCTGACAATTGCAACAACTAGGCATAAATCCGCTGACCATTTTTTTACACAATGTTTTGGCAAACTGCATTTAAAATGTACATCTCAGAGAGCAAAACAGAATAGTATCTCCAGTCTGTCTGTCTGTCTGTCTCTCTTCTGGTAGTCTGGTAATGACCTTGCTCCCTGGGTGGCACTTCCTAAGCTCCCTCTCCCTGACACCCTCTCGGTCACACGGCTCAACAGAGGATGGAAGGGCTCTCTGCGTTGCCATGACGATGCTGCACAGGAGCAAGAGGGAGAGAGACAGAGAAAGAGAGAGAGAGACAAGGGAAGTGTGTGCAACCGAGTGTGCTTGAGCCAGAATATTTGAGAACAATCTGAGGGAGTCGAGGGTTGAGGGGTTATACATACACACTGTGCAGCTACACACCACTCCCAAAGGGAGGGGGTGGTGGGAGGGTGCGAATGGCGTGCATAAAGGTTTGTGTGTGTGTGGGGTGGATTTTTTTGTGTTCAGCTTCCGAGGTGCTAGATGGCATTTAAAGAGAGCCGTAGCTGGCAGTGAGGAGTGTTGGGGGCAGGTTTGTCTCAGCTAATTCTCAGAACGCTCTAGGAAAGAAAAAAGCTGGAGCCTGCCATCATTTAACACCACAAATATCCTTCCACTCTCAGTGCAGCAATCAGAGAAGATGATAGAGAAGAAAACCTGAGAACTATCGATGCAGAGAGCCTTCCAAAATAGACTTGTCTTGCTGAGGCACATATCTGCCCTCTATTTCTTCTCTCATAGAGACTTACCAGACAGCTTGAAAAGCAGCTCAGAGGCCATTTTGACTGATATGTCCTGGGAGAATAGGTCATTTTGGGGGCGAGGCAAAGGATCCGGGAGGTTGACCATTGGTTCCTTTTTCTCACATGTCCCTGAAGTGCTAAAGCCCAGTAGATGAGATGAGGGTGGGGCCAATTCAAGGGGCGGATCCACTTCCATAGGCTCCGCCTTCACTATAACTTTCTGAAGACAAGTGTCCTTGTTGTTCTCTGAAAAATAAAATTTTAATAAATGTTAATCCATTTGCATATGACCATCATAACACTGGTTTTAATTAGTGCCGTTTGCTAATACAAGCATCATTAAGGAATTTCTTTCTATCTACCATTTGAACACACAACCAATAAAATTAAAGCTTTGAGTCACATTTCATCAGTTGCAACATTAGTACATATTAAAACATATGATGTACTTACTGATGTACAGAATCTCAAATTGTAAAAAATCGTGAATATGAACATTGAATATGCTGTTGTCTTTACCCACAGAGGAGGAGGCTGGAAAATACTTTAAATAAAATGGTTGCAGTGTATGTCTTCAAAAAGGCCTTTGAACTACAAGCAGGACTTGTGATTAGCTAGTCTGTATAAAAAACTCTGTACAATTGTACTCTAGTTTGCTCTATCAACATTCTTTCAATCTTTTTACCTCTGCATTAAAATAAAAAAAGCTATGTTAAAAGAATAAAGACTTTAAGATAAGAAAAACAAAACAGTTAAATTCAATGTACAATATATGTATAATAAAAACTGCTGTTTACTCCTCACACTCACACAAAACATTTCTCCAAATGAATCTATACGTACAGGAAAATACAAACACCCTCTCTGTAAACCTGCAATAATTAAATAATATAACAATTTAAACAATAAATCTCCCTTTATTTATCATTATTTTTACTGCTGACCTTAGATGACCAAATTCCCCCAACTAAAATGCAAAAATGACTTAAGGTAAACGTAACATTTGTTTCATTGTTTACTTTTTATTGCTGAAATTAGATTTTAGAAATTAGACTGGCTTCTCCTGTGTTTGTGCCATCTATTGTTTGTGAATTTGCTTTTTCATTTCAGTTGGTTTAACATGGCCTGAGGTTCTTTTTCTTTCATTGTGTCACATTTGGTGCTTTTATTATTACTACTGAACTGTTAGGCCTGTTGAACAAACCCATGACCTTCTATGTAACATACTTTGATGTTTAACTCCTCATGGGAGATGGAGGAGTTACATAAAAACAGTTTCCAATATCACTGACTAATTATTTATTAAAATGTAATCAGTAATGTACTAACTTAATCCAAATATCAGTATTAGTAATGTGACACTGATCTGGCTAGTTTTAGGTACTTTTAATGTCCAAATACAGAATGTTGCCAGCAGAATGGAAGAAATATTTTAAATAATGATGATAATAAAGTAATGGAAGTAATTACAATATTTTTAGTAGTTTCATTACAATGAGTTGGGCTGGCAACTGACATGAACACATTTGAATCAAGACCTGTGTTATGTGACAAAGATGTCACCCATGTTTGTGATAGCCAATGGAAGCCCTAAAGTCAATGCTAAAAGTGCATGTGACCAACCCTATAGAATCCGTCACTTGTGATAGTAGTTTAGTCATTTTGTCCTGCATTAAAAATTGTTGTCATGCTAGTTGTGACACACAAAGTGTAACAGTAATCTGATCGTCTTTCTTGATGTAACTGCTGTAGATTGCAGATACAAAAGCAGCGTGCTACTACTTTATAAAGCAAATGTATCTGGAAGTTTTGTCTGATGGGCTTAGAATGAAAGAGGAACAAGAATATTTAAAAGACTTTGGGCTGGGCTCTTTTGATCTGGATCTGTAAGCAATCACAACACCTGTGTGTTGTTCCATGTTTCCCCTACTCCCATTTAACAAAACAAAACTGGTTTTGCTGGTTTGTAACCTGCGCAACCCCCGGGCCAAAGCGAGAGCAGATGTCAAATGTCAGTGCAACATATTTAAATTTGAGCCTGGTTGCCTGCTTTGTGACTCATTTGAGCTTTAAACTGCTAGAGAGCCAATGGCATCACTGACATAAGGCTTTTACCAAAGTTAAAGTTCGGTTAAAGTTGAAGCAGATGTCTATAATTTGGCTTCAAAAAACAAAAAGGTTTGAAATCTGGTCAACAATCAGAATCAGAATGTTTTTATTCTCACCACTCTAGGCTAAGCTAGAGCCCCCCCAATAAAAAGGTTGAATAAAAAGACAATGATACTTGGTCTCATCTTAGTTTTGTCAATAGAACATAAACTAAACTGCAAAAACAATGAAAATACACACTGTAATAGGGTTGGGAAGAAGAGCTGGGGGCATGTGTGTATGTTCTGCACATTTGCGGGTGTGTTTTTGAGCACAATATGACAATGAGGGTTGAGCTGGCCGGTTTATTTACAAACATCTTAAGGTTTCAAGAACTTTCTATGGTTTTATGGTTCTATAAAACACTAGCACAGACATATGCCAGCACAATGACAGGACAAACAAGACAGACAGTCAATGAGCTCACAGGCCTCCACGGTTATTTTAATGAAATCCAGCCCTTGTGAACTCATTCAACCTTTAATACAGTAAGAAAATGAAGAGGTCTGTTCGCATCCTTTAAGCTGGTTTAAAAAAGGAGGGTGAAAATGCTTTTAAATTAGCCTATATATGTATCTTCATTAGTAGAACTGTTGACTATATATTTCAAATAGTTTTAGGTATAATGTATAGATGGAGTTTAATAATATTGGGGTTAATGGTAATGACATTTTTTGCACTTTTTGGAAAAGTCGGACAACCTTTGAAGTCTGGACTTTTAAATAATGTAAAAAGCAGTCCATTAACTTTAAACACAACAAACCAAATTGGTTGTATATGAATTGCTCTAATATTGACCCGTTTGACCTGAGTAATGATCAGTCATAAATCTACAGTTAGATCATGATGTAAAATCTTACATCTCTGATCTTCAACTGTCGCTCTGTTGAATTGGCAAAAATGCTATTTTTCCTTTACATGATAAATTAAGACATGGATTGTAGTGGGGAATCTAAAAAATCTAACTAGAGGACAAGCCTGAAATTGTTACAAAAATAAGAGTTTATTCTGTTAAAACCTTTATCCTTTGTTGAAAACAAAATGTTTCCCCGTTGAGGAATCTTCCACATTCATTTGAGCAGCAGACGGCATATGCTTCTCAGAGGTCACAGAGCATGATCTGACAGCTGGGGGTGAAGATGAGGGGCATAATCATATGAATTTTGTCTGGCTGGGGACAAGAGAGCAAGAGATTGCGGGTAGACCGGGTGACCTCCGCCCCTCCCATTACCAGAGAGGGTTACTGGGCAGTGTCTGTCGTAGTGTTGTTGTCTGCCTCTGACCTAGATTGTGTGCGAGTACAGTGTATGTTTACACTGTGTGAACACAAGTATGTGTGTGTGGGGTTGGGGGGGGCAGTGGTTTGTCCAGGTGTCAGAAGCTGGAGGAGGCCATGCCATACGGGGACACCGGCAACCACTAGCCCGCTAATCCCTTAATAAAGTGCCCTAAGCTAGAATGAAGACCGGGGTCATTAAGGGGACACGCAGTCTCGCAACATACACATGGTACTGCACTCTCGCCTTGGGTTCAACAATGTCACTAACTGCTTTCAAATGCATTTATACACATGTACATAGAGACAGTGACGTAGAGAACAGGTCACCAAGAGAATGAGGGCAGACGGACTGAACTCACCTCTAATCTTCGGTGTTTTTAAAGCATGCCAAAACAGCCATACTGTGATAATGTCATGCAAAATACCCATATGTGCAAATAAATTGGCAAATACAGAAGGGAAAGAACACACACATATACATATTAAAAGCACACTGGCGCAGTGAGGTTAAACTAAGGTTGACCAGTGGCAACTGTCTGTCTAGCCATCTGGTCTACCAGAGATTCCTGCCGGTTAAACCTATGAGAGTCTTAAACCACCACAGATTTGTGTCAAACAAACAGAAAACACTGGCATGTCATGGCCTAGTCATAAGTGGATGTCCTCCATACACAATGAGGTTGGGTGTTTATGCAAGGTTTGAATGCATCATAATGTTCTAGAGCCCCATCTCCTTTTTTTCAGAAGGTTCATAAACAATGTAATATCAAAAATAAATCCAATTGTGTTTCAGTGCATAGTATTAAGTGTATAAAAACATTAAATCAAAGTTCCATTAAAAACACAAGGTTGCTCAACTAATATTAAATATTAAAATCTTCAAGAGCTCACACTAAATTCTCATAAGGCTTATCTAATGCCTAAGTGGGCCAGAGGCAGAATTTATACTGCTGTTACAAATCATCCCAGGTTTAAATCCTGCTTTATTTCAAATTAATTTATCTTTCTGTAATCAACTAAAATTGCTGGAGATGTTTTACTACACCGTCTGATTTGGTTCCATTTCAATTAGCGATTTTACTGACTTGACTTGATCTTGATCTCAAAACGTGACTTTTTTCTATGCCAGGTTCACTACAGTACCACTACTTATATACAGTATATAGTACATATAACATCTAACAGTTTGTTTCCAGAGAATACCGTTCTAAATTAACTGTGTAATTATATTCCATGATTCCATTTACCATCCCATAATTCCACAACAAACATCTCAGAGGTGACATTGTAAAAAGCCAAACTTCACCACCCTGGTTTAGACAATAGAAGCATGAATCAACCATCAACGCATCCATTTGGCATACTAAACAATCTAACAGCCTCAGAGCATTAGTCATTCAACACATGCAAACCCAGCACGTCACGTGCCCTTTAATGCACTGTACAGTAGCCTGAGAATATGAATCTGAAGGTGAGATGGAGACAAAGAAAGCTGATGTACAGAGAAGAGATGTTGAGGAAAACAGAGGAAAAGAAGATAGAAAGGCCACACACAGATACAACTGCATCTAATGGTAGTCACACCTCTTCTGAGCGCTTAATCCAATTCTGTTCACACACAGTTTGTTTTACTAGTGTGAAATAACAGCATTCTAAAACTGAATTCACACTCTAAACAATCAGGACACCAAATGTGTAATGTGCGTCTAGTTTCTTCAAGTATAATGCATGTAAATTAGGTCTAGGTGTAAACCATTTGTTACTGTTCAAAAAGTGCAGACTGTTTGTAAGCATTCGCTTAATGCACATAAACAAAACATGGTACCTCTGTCTATGACAATTTATCAAAACTGCCAGATGCATATTTCATTCTCTGAAATTAATCTGGTCAAAAGTAGCTACAATAGAGGGTGGAGTCAGTAAGTGCCTGATGATGCTATATTATATTGTTATCAGGGTCATGATATAATAATACTATGATTATGACATTTAGCATATAGTTACTCTTAACTGACATACTGTTACTCACCTGTTTTTCATCTGCATTGGATTTCTGTATTTTGCGCAATAATTTTCTTTTCTTGTTCTGACTTTAGAGTTCAGCTGAATGTAAATAATTTAGTGTTAATAGATTTTTTTCCCCACCCCTACACTGTTAGTATTCATGTTTTTTGTTTGTAGTTTTAAGACCAAACCATTGCGAAAGTTACTTCAATTATCACAATTTCAGAAGTGACTCCAGTATTCCATACAGACATTGTTAAATGCAGGTGTCATTTCCAAAGTCTCCCAAAAGGTGTGTGTACGTGGCCGTATAAAGGAGAATTAAAGAGGAAACAGCAGTGTAAGTGGTGTGAAAACAGATCCACACAAGAGGGGCAGACATAGCAAAGGAGCTAGAGGTGAAGAGGATGAAAGAGATGGAAGAGGAGGATAGAGAACAAGGTTGTCATTCTGCACTATGTCTCCTCTGGCCCGACGGAAAGGACGACCCGCTTAGACACGAGGTGAAGAGTTCAGCCGCTTCAAAGAGATCCAATGCAACCGCAGCCCGCAAACAGACAAGGGAGAGCTGATCCCAGACCAGCGGCCGAACAGCCTCTCAATAATTCAGCACATCGTGATGCAACGCTCACCTCGGCTCAGCCAGAGAGCCAAAAGGAGAGAGAATCAGTGCTCCTCACGCCCCTCAAGAGGCTACAGTAGGGATGCGACGTTTGTACGTGATGGACAGAATTGTCAAATGGCCATGCAGGCCTCACAGTTTTCATTTGATGTGGAGGCGTATCAACTTTACTTTAGATGGTAAAGACTTTTTGCAGGTCATAAATTACATGTTGTGGGGATGTTTCAAATCAAGGAAGGGTGAGGATGGTCATTTAGCTCAAGGAGGTCTACAATAACTGGAGAAAGCTGTCTATTAGAATTCTTCAATCTGTTAGAATTAAAATTAGGTTCAAGCCCCAGAGAACAGACAAAAAATTTATAACTTACACTAAGAAATGCACTTCATTTTTATCAAAACATTTTAAAACAATTGTTGGACTTTACATCTCCAGCTGGAAAAAGTTTCCTTATGATGCTTAATAAACAGATCTCAGTATTTTGTGTGGATTATAGTAGTGTTGTGCTCTGGCCATCTCACTTGACCTTTTAGGGTTTTCATATGATGAGCATTTTAAGCTGTATCAAATTAAAACTTTAACTATTAAAATTGCATCTTGAGCCATCTTTGTCCATTTATGTTTTTTAGTGCAAGGTTGTGTTCATCCACTGACAAAATACATTGTTACTAGAGTAATCAACTGTAAATTCAAACTAATCCTGGCTTACTGGAGTGTGATTCTGAAGTGTGATTTGTGAGGTCACAACCACTTAGCCGCCCAACACAGCTTCTCTGGCTCATGTTGCTTTACTACTGAACTCTCTGATAATGCTTCTAATTGGCTTTGGGTTTAAAAACAAAGGTCAAGAACCTGGCTGAAAAAGAGGTGAAGATGACCAGGTCAAGAAACAATCCTCCTGGGAAAAGCTGCAATTGGATGCATCCAAATCACAGGGAAAAAAACAGGTTGCTCTGTAGAGGATGTCGGTCCTCCCCTAGGTGTTGTGTGCCCTCCGGTGCAGCGCACCGCATCGGGGTCCATCTGTTGGAACCCAGGAACCATCAGTGCGGAGGGACTAACACAGCAGTGGTAATTAGCCCCAGGATGCAAACAGCTACCACCAAACAGATGTGGGGAAGTTGACACATTGTTAACTGGTTTGATGGGGGGTGGGGGAGGTGACCTACTTTGAATCGAGTGATGCAACACCTCAAAAAGGAAAGCTGGCATCTATAATGTAACGCCAACTAAAGACACAGTCTTGTCTTTCCAACGTCTTATTTTACAGATAAATCATAACAGCACAGGACCAGGAACAATGTCATGCAAAACAATATGCTCCACTGAATCCACCCTCCCAAGAGGTAGCCATTATTAGTGCCTGATCAAAAACGTAGCACATACTCGTGCTGTAGTTAGTATGCTGAATAAAGCTGGGATCACATAAAAAGAATAACAATAATTTTTAATCAGGCACCAAACAGACTACCCATACAAACATTTCAAACAGGATAAGATTATGCAGGGCAATTTTTCTTCCATGACTTTCACACAATGTCATTATGATGTTATTAAAGGAACAATCCCACTGTAGCACCCTGAAGATAAGTGTCTTGATTAGGGACACAATGGCCCATGGCTTGCTTCTTACAGGATCAAATTATAATACCACATAACCCCCTTGCATTTCATGCGAAACTATATGGCCTTCATACTTGACCTTAAGAAAAAGCATGGGGGTTGCCAAGACATCCCCTGTTAGCAGGCCGGTGCTGTTATGAGCAGATGAGTCAGACGGAGACAACCTTCCCCCGACTGACCTCTCAAGACTGCACTACTGCATCACATGCGCAAATACAAAGGACCACAGACAATGTCATTGTTTCCATGGCATTGATCCCCAGCCGGCAACTAGCAGAGCACAGCTTTTTAGATCCACTTGGTTGCATGTCAGCAAGCCGCTGTGGCCGCGCCGAGATGGATCTGCGAGGCCATGTCGTGTAAAACTGCTTCACAGCTTGACAACAAACAGGCTAATTGGTCCCTGTTCCTGGCCTCAGGAGATGAAGAGAGAAGAAGGCTGAGAAAACACATCCTGGAGGTGAGTTGTGCAGGAAAGAGGCCCTCGTAGCAGCACACGGAGCGTTCCGATGTGGGAAGTCACTGAAACCTTTCACTGAGCGTTACACACACACATAAACGCCCTTTTTCACGTCTTACTGCTTAAGGTGCTTGTATGCGCAAACATGCTCAATTAGAAGTGAAAGCATGTCAAAAAGACTTCTAGTTCACAAGGCCCAAACGGTTCTTGAGGAGGTTCACGTTAAAGATTTTGCATTGTAAAACAGTTAACAGAAATTATGGCTGTCAAACAATTATAACTGATCGCAATCATTTACATTTACACATTTGGCAGATGCTTTAAAAGCAACTTGCAATGATTCAAGGTATACAACTTATCAGTACATAAGTTTCCCTAGGATTCGAACCCACAACCTTTGCGCTGCCAACGCAATGCTCTACCAACCACAGGAACACAATTCGTTGTGCATTTCATTAGCAGGTGAAGATCCATGCTGAGTTTAAATTCAACCACTGAGTTTCGATAATTCTACCACAGTGAAAATCACTTTTCTTTTGTTAATCGTTCCATCTGGGTTTGTAATTTATAAATACACTTGCTGTTAATTTCTCTTAGAAGGTTACTGCATGATTACCCTCAGAACTATAAATGCTTGTGAGGTTCAGGTGTCTCATTAAAGAGAACTGAGAGAAAATGTTTTGTTTTTCAACCACAGCATCAATTGCTGTTAGTTTAAATGTGAATTATAGGAATAATGTTTATTTTAATATCCCAGAATACAAACAAAGGCGTTCTTCAGCTAACAGGGCTGTGGTGGTAAATACGTCTTGTGATTATATATATAGATATACATGTGTGTATGTGTATGTTGTATTTTTGGGTCATACAATAATTTTCTTTTAAAGCTATGTGTAACCTTTAGTTTAAACCCTTGTTTCAGTGCAATGGTTGAATGACAGGTGAGTACGTAGGATACACCAGAATGGATTAGCGTTTACACTACCAATGCAATGTGATTTACACTACAGATTTTAATTCAATGATCCGATCACAACACTTGGACCCTCAGTCACAACTGTCTTTAGTTCTTTCCACTTGTGATCAGACTGCCAGTGACAGATCTTGTGTAAATGGGACCTCGCTCTGCCTCGCTTTCCAGGGAGACGTGATCTGGGGCTGTGCAGTCAGGATACACACGTGTTAAAGTCAGCTTGCTCTTGGCGAGGCTGAGTCACGCTAAAGTTTAATGGATCATGGGGAGGGAACAGCAGCAGCTGGTGTGTAATGCCCATCAAATACGCTGCTTTAGAGTGAATCACTTCCTATCATCCTCTGTAACAAACTCTCTTTCTGACTATTACCTTGCAAGCACATCTAAAATCTCACTTCTGTGATCTCACAATTCTTGTTTGTCATGGTCACACAGTCAGACACGTTGAGTTATGATGCTCATGCGGCAGATGTTAGTTCAAGTACGGCTTGCAACTCTCACAGTCCTATTCTCTCATCTTCTCTGCTACTAATAAAAAAAGTAAAATAAGTTAATTTTACAGACTTTTACAGACAAAATTAGACATAAAATCAGTCATGTTCCACAGCTGTGTATGCATAAGACATTATTGTGTACTGCATGTCATTAATACAAAGATGCATATAATGTCTCTAAATTTGTCTCTGAATAAAGCACAAAAACAATTTTTTACTACGTGTTACTTCACATGTAACTTGATTAACTCACTGTATATTTCACTGAATCAGTTGAGTATTAACAGATGGCCATTGTGACATTTTCCTGCTTTTCCACACAAACAAAATCAGGTTCCACAATTATAATTTTCTGACTGATCACAGTTACTGGCGATTATAACTGAATGTCAACAACATTTAAGCTCATCTAGGCACACTTTTTACATAAAATGTACACTTTGGATGTGGCAGAGTGCTCAGTCCCGATTTTTTTGATCCCCTTGTATTACAGAGTTCAGATAAAGCTTGGACCAGCAGCTCAAAAGAGCAATCAATGGGTTTATTTTGGCAGAGGGCTGCCCAAGATAAAAAGCACATTGACTAAACAACATGAAAAGGAATTGACCCTCTTCCTTCAGCCCACAACACAAGTGAGTGCTAAAGTAAGGGCTCCCATAAAGAGAGAAAAGAAAAGGGAGTGTCATAGATTTTTACCAGGTCCACATGGAATCTATGCCCTCAGAACTCCAGACTTCCACACTATTGGAACACCCATCATTCACAAAGTTCTACACATGCACAGCCCTTGTGCACTTGCTGTTGAAATATTTAAGCTAATTTAATTAAGCTTTCAGATATCAGTTAGAGTGTAGCTTTGTTTCACACATTTGTCTTTTTTACCATATTTAATATATTCCACTGAACACCACAGATTTCACACAAACGCAGAAGACTAAAAAATGTTGGATTTTTTGACCCTGCAGTCGAATGATGCGAGTACTGTACAAATATCTCTTTTCAATCTCTTGTTGGTTTTCCTAGAACAGGGCCTGCAGCATTGAGGTTACTATAACTTATAGATTGAGGTTACACTAAATATGACCTCAAGTCAGACTCAGTAGACTCAGTAGACTACAATGAACGCTCTTCTTTCTAACACAAACCCACTCACGCAAATCTGTTTTTTCAATAGCATGCTACATAAGAGCGCTAAGAAAGCATGCATGAACCACATGCACCAAACAACACATGCGCCAAAATACATCTGCTGACCTGAGAGCTTTATAAGCAGTTCAGAGGCCACTTTGACGTTAATGTCCTGGCTGAGTATGCTGCTCTTGCCAAGCATGGGACTCCCTTCCTCTTGTGGCTTACTGGCCCCTGAGGCCCCCTCCTGGCAGAAGCTGTAGCTGGGTGCCCTCTGAGAGCTGAGGGGCTCCTCTGCCTGGGGTTCCTCCTTAACACAGAATGGACTCTTTAGGGCCTCCTTCTGGTTCGCTGCTACGGGGCAAAAGAAAAAAGGTTATGAACAATTTTCTGGCTCCCATGGTTTTGTTAACGTGATGGCTTGAAGAAATAGTTCACCCAAATTCTATTAACCAAATGATAGCTTTAAGTTATTATTCATTGAATATTATTCATTGAAAATCCTTCAGTGAATTTGCTTGCATTGATGATAAATTGTTTTGCCGTCTTCCTTTCAAAAAGACAGAACAGGGAGAGAGAAGCAATATGCTAAATTGTCTTTTCAGAGTTCTGTGAGATGATGTGACTGAGGACTGACTGAAAAACCAGTGGGACCTTTTAATTGGCAGTGCTTTCCAAAGTTATGGGGGACATGGACCATGTTTCCTTTGAATCTGATGTGAAGATCTAACAGTGTGTTTATGTCTGTAATAAGGCATAAATGTTTAGTGGTGTTTCTTCAACATTATAGAACCATAAGCCCATTTTATGGATTCATATGAAAGACATATTTCTTTTCTCACTCAATATGCAGTAAAAGTGGGCCATTTCTAATCAGGCTTCAATGAATAATTAATATTAAGACATGGGGCCTCTTCCCATTAGTGCCAGAAAAAGAGAGCTCTATTGTTTTTTTCCCAAACATACATTTGTTTTTAATTTTAGTGGGACTTTTCAACAACTTTTCTTGTTCATGGACATGTCAAAGGCCTGTAATTGGTTTGGCAATTGTAATGAATCTACACTAACACTAATGCTATAAATAAAAACATAATTTACTTATACATTACATTAATACATGAGCACATCAGAAATGTCCCTAATGGATAATTTTAGGAACAACAATCTATAGAAACAATATGTACACACAATCATCTTGTTTAATATACACACAGACCTATTAGCTCTCTATTGAACCAAAATGTTTCTTTCATTTATACACACTCTACACCTACTCTATGTCCTTTGACACACATTCACAATTGTTTTGCCTGTCTGATATCTGTGTTACATTTCCTCTGCTCTCCCACCAGTCTTTCCCAGGCAAGGTCCTGCCCATCCTTTTCCCTGCCTCCCTCACTCACCTCTCCCCCTTTCATCTCTCTTACAGATCAGCGCCGATCACTCACCCCTTTGGTCTCTAACACCCCCCAGCAGTGATCTGATCCCTCTCCACCCGAAAACCATGTATGTACACCATCCACCACAGCGCTGACCCATCCCATCAATCTGCACGAGCGGACTGGCGCGTCACTCCGATGACTCTGATTAATGGTGCTGTGCATCTTAAACAGCATTAAAGATCCAGGTTGGGGGACAGGCCGCAGCTACCCAAACTAAAGAGCGCAGGGAGCTATCGGGAGAGTTTGCGACCTTCACATGGAGCAGGCGGAGAACGAGTGTGTGGGGGCGCCGGCTGTAAATGTCACCAGTCAGATGTCAGCGGACGAACTCTGCATAGCCCGGTCAGCACCTGGAAGGGCATCCTCTAATTAAGAGCGTGTTGGGTCGCGTGTCCTATCAGACAGGGACAGGGCGTGCGGAACACGCACAAGCGCCCTCTCTTTCCAAGACATGCAGAAAAGTACAAGCTCGAGACGCGAGCGCTGAGATACAAAGTCACACCATTCTGTTGACCTTTCGGTTTGCGGCTAAAAATAGAGCAAAATTTCCATTCGAATTCATGTTACAGTGAGCACTGAATAATTTATCAGCTTAATCCGCCAGGCAAGTTTGTTTTTTTTCCTCATAAATCTCCAACGTCTCCAAAATACCAAGATTAAGCTCACCGAAAATAAGCACTTTCTGTTTACTGACTGCTTTATTAGACTTTCATAAAGGGGTAATCCCAGGTGCCCATCTTGATCTTTCAAATTTCGTCCTGTCATCACATCATCTTTTGCATAAAATTTCTTTAATAAAAGTCTCTCCTATTGAAGTATTGCATTTTCACAATAAAGGGAAAGTTCATCCACAAATACAAAGTCTGTCATTATTTACTCACCCTCATGTTGCTCCAAACCTGAATGACTGTCTTTCTTGAGTGAAACAATCTGCTGGTTACACTTTTCCATGCAATAACAATATACAGAGACTGAAGCTTTCAAGTACTTATGCACTGTTGTTCACTGGTGAGCTTCTCACACTTAAACATGCTTCAGTCCCCATTCATTGTAATTGCATTGAACAAATATACAATATCAATACAATCTTTAATATTTCTCTTTTGACGTTCCAAAAATGAAAGAAAATAGCATGGCTTCGAAATGACATGAGGGCAAGTAAATGATGACAGAATCATAATTTTTGGGTGAATTATTCCTTTAACGGTTCACCAAACAGCTGCAATCTCTCTTTTTTTTTCTCTTTCCTCTCATTTCCAGGAAGGGCTAAAACACCCGGTCAGTGTTACATCAACACTAAGGTCTATCTACGCTCTGACTGGGGAGGCTGTCATCTGTCGTTGCAATCACCTGGCCTCAGTCTATTTTTTTTGCCTCCGCCTCCTGTCCACCTCTCTGAGGGCTGATTCGTCACTCTGTTGGGCTCTTGTCCAGTACGCTGTCACCTCTCAGTCTGTCGCAGCTGCCCACTATTGGACCACTTCATTAGCTTTCCACCTCTGTCACACAGCTCTGCTCTCAGCTTTGACAACTGGTCACCGCTCTTGCCAAGGATGGCTTAACGTGGCAGGTTAAGGGGGCAACAACAGCCAACAGTCTGCTACGGTAGGTAGGCTTTGCTACAGGAAGCAGCGAGTGTGCAGGCACACATGGCTGAATGCAGAAGGGGGCTGCCCTCGATCACAAATAGCTGGCAAACACCATGTGAAAAATTACAGTTGACACTACAAGAAACAAATGAATGGAAGGTACAGAAACTCTGGGGATGGAAAGCACACACTCAAATCCAGCACTTGCCCAATTTCAACACCTCTCACAATTGTACAAGCCAATTAATTGCCCATGACCAGAGTCACACCCAGTGTCACTGTCACAGAGGAAGACAAAATGTGTGAACTGTCATTACTGAATTAAGTCCAGCAAGCATGTGCAGAGACCTGCATTTCAAAGAGCTTCCCTGGGCTTTCATCTCCAAATCAAAATGTGTATCCCAACTAGATGGCTGACGGTTGTGTCGGCGTGGAGGAAAATCAAAGCAGATTGGTCTAAAACTCAAAGGAGAACCAGGCAGTCCAAAGAAATGATAGGCCAATTATGTCAGAGGTCAGTGAGAGTTCACACCATGTGTGTGTGAGGATGTGCGCATTTCGCCTGGGGAACTCTAAAAGCACTAGTCTGCTATTTTTCACTTCATTCTTCTTTCTATCACTGTAGTTCTCTAATTCTCATCTCATTTTTTGATCTTTGTTGGTTTCTACTGTATCTCTCATGTACTCAAAGTGAGTGTGTGACAACTGTGGATTTTAACCAATAGCAGAATACACTCAAGATGCTACTTTGGATCTGCACACAGTGCCACATTCACTTACCATTAGTCTAACATTACCAGTATGCTAAAGTTAAGAATTTATAACAGTACAGTTTTTATTTAGGGATTAGAGAAGCAATCTGGAGTATCGCTGGTTTGTTATGTCTACATACTCCAATCAGATGCATTTATTATGTGTTTACGTAAGACCTATTGTTCTGTTTTTATGAGTTACAACAGCTAAACGGAAACCAACAGAACAAAACAGAACATGATGGTCCTGAGGCACATTTTTTAAACTTCAACAGTTTTTAACATAACATGCTCTCTTAAAAAAACAAAGGAGGATACAACGGCCAAAGACACTGGTCTACCTAGACCACCACTTAAAATGGTTTAAAACAATCTTTTTTGAACAAAATCATCAGTCCTCACAAAAAAATAAAACCTGAATTGTGTATATTATGCATAATCCATCTCCAAAAAAAAAAAACAGATGGATTACACATAAAAATAGGAAGACTGCTCACAGCAAGCGATGTAAAAATTGATGTAAAAACTATTATTTAAGAGTGAATGCATTACAAAAGGCTTTAGTGCTTCAAAGAGGAATTTAGACTTTAAAGTTTCAGCACACTAAAGCACTGTACGCTTTTCAGGAAGTCTTGCCTTTTAATTTATCCTGTTTAAAGAACTGTCAACGCAAAATTTTAAAACCAAAACAAAAATTGTGATAAAAATAATTTAGATAAACTAGTTGACATTAACTAGGCCAGCCAATTAAGTCACATCTCTTGGTGTCTTGCTGCTGTCTATCTTGAAGACAGGAAAACATCTCAGCTGTCTCTTAACTCTAGGCTTATGTTCTTGAGGAGCCCATTAAATCCTCTGGGAGCTAAACATGCTTATTTAGAGGTGTAGGAACATGGTGTCATGGGACGACGAAGGGGCAGCAATGCGATGAGCGTGGACTCTGCACGTTCCACCAAGACGGAGATCGAGTTAACTAAGCTGAAACAGTCCCCGCGCGTCCAAGCAAGAGGTCACGCGACAGAGCTGAGGGCGCTAATCATTTCCAATTACAGATTCCTTTTTAATTATGAATTATGCATGAATTTTTAATTAATCTAATGTTCCGAAGGTTTTCCTTTTTCCCTGTGCCGTGATCTCAATCTAATTACTCTGCATTAAGCCCGGGAGCAGTGACCCCGTTGCCAACCTTTCGGGCAACCCCTGGTCAGCCCTCCTACATCAATCTTGCTGCTGTCTCACAATTACCTTTACCGTCCACTAAACAACAACATGTATTTAATGGTGTCAAGTTTGGGTTTTGTTTATGTTGACAACCACAATAAATAAAAATAAAATGACAAAAAAATGACAACATTTTGACAGCCAAATTCATTCAAATATAATTTATATCGGCATGTGCATTACCTGACCATAATATCGTCTACTGAATCTTATCTCAAAAAGGACCTTATTTTTTGCGATCCTTATTTGTTAAAGGTGATACTACAGTCCAGAGCTAGGAATACTTTGTGCCTGCAAACACAGCTTTAACAAGGACTACATCATCAATAAGACACTCACTTTCTGTGCTCCCTTGGACATTTTTATGGCATCCTTAAATATGCATTTAAAATAAACTGAAGAGGAGTAAAAAACAAGGTCTGACAGTATTGGCCAGCAAGATGGTATAGTAGAGCTATAATAAACAGGCTCTCAATGGTAGAGCGATAACTGAGGTTAAATATTAATCATGCAGAAACACGGTCCTGCAGGATCTTGGCTTTGGTTTCCCATCAAGCCAGCCGAATTCTACTGACTTTGCCAATACCTAATTATATTACCAATTTAGTCATGCTAAATGCAAGGAATTGGATAAATTAAGATGGTTTGTGTAATCTTGAATCTAATGCCTTTACATTGCTGTTTTAGCAAATTGTGGTTGTGGTTTAACCCTGTTAACCCTGGTAAATCTACTACCTGAAAATAAGGATGAAAATCATAAGAAATTCTAATGATTTTAGTTCTGATTCCAGTTAACAACTCCATTAAAAATTATTTTTTAAACATTTAATTTAGTCTCTAAACTCAGCTAATCTTAGCTAAAACATTTTTTTTCATGGTGCTATATGTTAACTCTCAGTGCAGAAAACACTATTTAGTACTATGTTCTTTGTGCCAACGCTCAAGAATATAGAAACATTAATATAACCAAATAACACAAAAACCATTCAGATCCAGATTTGTTTTATTATTCAGGTTATGAATCCCAACCCTACCTGAGAGCTTCATTAGGAGGTCTGTAGCCGTCTTGGTGGTAATGTCTGGGCTGAAGAGCGAGGCCGCAGTAGGTCCTGGGCCTGGTGGACTGGACTTGAGCCCAGATAGATCCAGAGAACTACTGCTGCTGCTGGGTCGCTCCCTACACAGGCTAAAGGAAGACATCACAGACACATCCCTCTCCTGGGGTTCCTCCTTAATCTGGACATGGTTTAAAGGTTCTCCAGGGGAGGCCAGCAATCGTCCGTCAGGCTGGCTCGCAGAGGGAGACGTGGAAGCATCTGTGTTCATGAGCTGATCGCCACCGTCCCCCATGAGCAAGCCCTCGCCCTCTTCTATGTCTGTGCCGGGTTCTTCTTTGACTTTGAGGTCAGGACGAGGGAAGTGCTGATGGCAACGCATGTGCAGCTTGAGGCTAAAGTGGCGAGAGGATGTGAAGGGGCAGAGTTCACACTGGAAGGTCTCCCCTCGGTCCTGGTGTTGATGGACCTGAGGAGATATTACAAAATCTGGATCACATAGCAAGGAAGCATAGCGAAGATGAATCCTCATACTTTCTGCATAACTAATCCAAAAATACCCTGAAATTACAATTAACAACTTCCTATTAACCATGATTTGTTTTTCTGCAGAGCAATGTTACCAATCACAGACATGTCCATTGAGCACATGAATGGTGTGGCGAATCATGCGAAGGCATATTAACAATCAGTTATTCAGAACAAAACAATTGTAATTAATTTGGAATTATTTCAGATGTTTTACATGTAGCACCACTGACAGTATAACAACCACCATACATGGGTGACAACTAAAATGCTTCCATTATTATCAACAAAGCACAGTGCAAAGAAAATGTTCACTGTACATTATCCAGTGTAGACATGTTCATTCATTATAACAAAAGTGTTTACGAGTTCAGAACTATGCTAATTAGATTAAACTAATCAACAATTATGATTTGTTTCATAATTGTGCTGCCCTGCTCTCTATTAGTTAATTGATTCAAGTAACTGGTAGTTTAATTTGTAATTCTGCATCATGTAGAATCACCTACATCTACATGTTATGATATGTGCTCATGATGTAGGATGTAAGCATGTGTGCTCTCAGCGACTGGAGTCACCTTCATGTGGGACTTGAGATTGTCTTTACGAGCACATCGAAAGGGACAAAGTGGACACTGGTGGCTTTTTAAGCCTGTGTGGATCACCATATGCCTCTTCCAGTAGCTCTTTCTCTTGATGACCAGACCACATACTGGGCACTGAAACGGTTTCCCTCCATCTTCAGGAGAACCTGGAAGAAACCAAAATACACATAAAAATAC